>SJYV01047883.1:721541-734968 GCA_006410875.1 Neotragus pygmaeus | reverse complement strand
TTTGGCCATCTCATGTGAAGTGTTGACTCATTGGAAAAGACTCTGATGCTGGGAGGGATTAGGGGCAGGAGGAGAAGGGGACAACAGAGGATGAGATGGTTGGATGGCATCATCGACTCAATGGATGTGAATTTGAGTGAACTCTGGGAGTTGGTGATGGACAGGGAGGCCTGGCATGCTGCAATTCATGAGGTCACAAAGAGTCAGACATGACTGAGTGACTGAACTGAAACTGAACTGAACACAGTCAAAGGCTTTGGCATAGTCAATAAAGCAGAAGTAGATATTTTTCTGGAACTCTCTTACTTTTTTGATGATCCAGCAGATGTTGGCAATTTGATCTCTGGATCCTCTGCCTTTTCTAAAAACCAGCTTGAACATCTGGAAGTTTGCGGTACATGTATTGCTGAAGCCTGGCTTGGAGAATTTTGAGCATTACTTTACTAGCTTGTGAGATGAGTGCAATTGTGTGGTAGTTTGAGCATTCTTTGGCATTGCCTTTCTTTGGGAATGGAATGAAAACTGACGTTTTCTAGTCCTGTGGCCACTGCTGAGTTTTCCAAATTTGCTGGCATATTGAGTGCAGCACTTTCACAGCATCATCTTTCAGACTTTGAGATAGCTCAGCTGGAATTCCATCACCTCCATTAGCCTTGTTCATAGTGATGCTTCCTAATGTCCACTTGACTTCACATTTCAGGATGTATGGCTCTAGGTGAATGATCACACTATCGTGATTATCTGGGTCATGAAGATCTTTTTGTACAGTTTTTCTGTATATTCTTTCTACCTCCTTTAAATATTTTCTGCTTCTGTTAGGTCCATACCGTTTCTGCCCTATCTTGAGCCCATCTTTGCATGAAATGTTCCCTTTGTATCTCTAATTTTCTTGAAGAAATCTCTGGTCTTTCACATTCTATTGTTTTCCTCTATTCTTTACATTGATCGCTGAGGAAGGCTTTCTTATCTCTCCTTGCTATTCTTGGAACTCTGCATTCACATGGGTATATATTTACTTTTCTCCTTTGCTCTTCACTTCTCTTCTTTTCAGGGCTATTTGTAAGGCCTCATCAGACAGCCATTTTGCCTTTTGCATTTCTTTTTCTTAGGGATAGTCTTGATCCCTGTCTCCTGTACAGTATCACAGACCTCCGTCCATAGTTCATCAGGCACCCTGTCTATCAGATCTAGTCCCTTAAATCTATTTCTCACTTTTACTTTATAATCATCAGGGATTTAATTTAGGCCATACCTGAATGGTCTAGTGGTTTCCCCGCTGTCTTCAATCTAAGTCTGAATTTGGCAATAAGGAATTCATGATCTGAGCCACAGTCAGCTCTAGTCTTGTTTTTGCTGACTGTATAGAGCTTCTCCATCCTTGGCTGCAAAGAATATAATCAACTTGATTTCTTTGTTGGCCATCTGGTGATGGCCATGTGGAGCATCTTCTCTTGTGTTGTTGGAAGAGGGTGTTTGCTATGACCAGTGCATCCTCTTGGCAGAACTCCATTAGCCTTTGTTCTGCTTCAATCTATACTCCAGGGCCAAATTTGCCTGTTACTCCAGGTGTTTCTTGACTTCCTACTTGTGCATTCTAGTCCTCTATAATGAAAAGGACATCTGTTTTGGGTGTTAGTTCTAAAAGATCTTGTAGGTCTTCACAGAACCATTCAACTTCAGCTTCTTCAGTGTTACTGGTCAGGACATAGGCTTGGATTACCATGATATTGAATGATTTGCCTCAGAAATGAACAGAGATCATTCTCTCATTTTTGAGATTGCATCCAAGTACTGCATTTCAGACTCTTTTGTTGACTATGACAGTTACTCCATTTCTTCTAAGGGATTCTTGCCCATATTAGTAGATATAATGGTCATGTGATTAAATTCACCCATTCCAGTCCATTTTAGTTCACTGATTCCTAAAATGTTGACATTTATTCTTGCCATCTCATGTTTGACCACTTCCAATTTGCCTTGATTCATGGACCTGACATTGCAGGTTCCTATGCAATATTGCTCTTTACAGCATCAGACCTTGCTTCTATCATAAAGTCACATCCACAGCTGGCTCTTTTTTTTGCTTTGGCTCCATCCCTTCATTCTCTCTTGAATTATTTCTCCAGTGATCTCTGGTAGCATATGGGGCACCTACCAACCTGGGGAGTTTATCTTTCAGTGGCCTATCTTTTTGCCTTTTCATACTGTTCATGGGGTTCTCAAGGCAAGAATACCGAAGTGGTTTTCCATTCCCTTCTCCAGTGGACCATATTCGGTCAGACCTCTTCACCATGACCCGCCTGTCTTGGGTGGCCCCACACAGCATGGCTTAGTTTCATTGAGTTAGACAAGGCTGTGGTCCACATGATCAATTTGGTTAGTTTTCTGTGACTGTGGTTTGAGACTATCTGCCCTATGATGCCCTCTCTCAATGCCTACCATCTTACTTGCGTTTCTCTTACCTTGGATGGAGGTATCTCTTCATGGCTGCTCCAGCAAAGCACAGCCATTGCTCCTTACCTCGACATGGGGTATCACTCACGGCCCCCACTCCTGACGTTGGATGTGGAATATCTCCTCTTGACCGCTCCTGTGCCACACAGAACTAAAATGAACCCATATTTTAAAAATTTAAGCCTGTAAATTATTTCTGGATTCTACAAATATAAAATATTATTTGAATGAATGAGGGGCGTTATTGATCATTTGATGGCACAGATGTTAGCATTCTACATCAATGTTTTGCACATGTACTGAATTAATGAATAAAGCAAAAGATATAATTATTTCTATCTAGATTGGCCATTTTATCACATGGTATACTACACAAGCCCAGAAAAACATTGATGCATTTGTAATCTCTCATTCTTTAAATATGCTGGGTGAATACTGGCATTTTTTTTTTTTAATCTTTATTACCAGGATCAAGTAATGCTATTGCCTAAGGAGAGGAGAAAGAGTAGCCTCTCAAACATTTTTCTGGTGATTGGGATTTGAGTTCAATATTCATTTCCCAAGTGTAATATTCTAAGTGCTAGTTTAAATTAATGAATTCTATAAGGAAGATAATACATGCTTAATTAAAAATGAACCAGTACATTCCAACATAGCAAATAATATGTAAAATCCAAAATTGTAAGAAACAATGAGTAGATGAACAACTCAGGTTTTCCTTAGCCCTTTTCCATGAGTAAATAAAGTATATTACCTTGATCTTCATGAACTTCCACGCAAAGCAGAGATCCCATGTCCAGGGTATATGATCAGTCAGGAGAAGCTTAAGGAAAATCAAACATCCTTGAGTTTAAGAAGGAGACTCCAAAGCATTTTCTCAAAGGATCTTTCAGACTAAAATATTTCTCCAAAAGAAATAAAAATTTGTTGAGAGTTGGGGCAGTTCTAAAATTCATTTTGGAAACCCATGGGAAAGATTTAAAATGTGTATTGACAAAACCACTATGTTATACAAATCCAATATATCATTCACATCATAAATTATGAAGAATTTCCTAAGTATCTATCTGTGGAGGGTAACTTTGTCTAAACCCAGTGTTGCATTTATAATACATTCAGCTGCAGGGGACAAAACCTCCCTAAATCTAATTGAACTTTACAGACATTGTCTCGCTTAAGACTGGAGATAGAGTAGTCCCTTGGTATGTGCAGGGAATTAATTCCCAGACTTCCTGGGATATGAAAACCTGCAGGCAGTTAAGTTCCTTTAAAATTGCATAGTTAAGTTGGCCCTGTGTCTAGGGGATCCAGTGATAGGGAGGTTTCACAGTACATGATTCTAGGTTCTGTTTAGTGGATCGATACTGTCATACATTTGATTTGGTTCAGAATTTTTGTATTTCCCTTGGCTCTAGCTTTACATTCACAAGACAGCCAGCATTGTTTCCAACATTAAATCTCAAGTCTTCGTAGAGCAAATATTAAGCACAAAGACAGTGATTGTTAGAACATTGAGAAATAATTCTCTGTGTGACCCTTGATTGCTGTATCAGGGAAGGAAATCATTTCCCAGAACTTCTCAAATGGTTCAGAATCTTGTTTTATTGTCTAGAACTTGTATACAAGTTAAAGGATACAGTCCATGGCTAAACTAACAACTAGCTGAAGGAATAGAACCCTGTTTGGTTTAGACCAATTACTGATCACCATATAGGGCTAAAATTAATATTGGCTACTGTATCCAGTATTTCCTTAGGGTGAACATGGAACTCTCTTTCATGAACTCTCAATAATTAAATATATTGTGGAAGATATTTTCTTTTGTTTTCATGTTCAGTTCAGTTGCTCAGTCACGTCTGGCTCTTTGCCACCCCATGAATCGCAGCACACCAGGCCTCCCTGTCCATCACTGACTCCCAGAGTCCACTGAAACGCATATCCATTGAGTTGGTGATGCCACCCAACCATCTCATCCAATGTCGTCCCCTCCTCCTCCTGCCCTCAATCTTTCCCAGCATCAGGGTCTTTTCTAGTGTCAGCTCTTCGCATCAGGTGGCCAAAATATTGGAGTTTCAGCTTCAATATCAGTCCTTCCAATGAACACCTAGGACTGATCTCCTTTAGGATGGACTGGTTGGATCTCCTTGTAGTCCAAGGGACTTCCAAGGGTATTCTCCAACACCACAGTTAAAAAGCATCAATTCTTTGGTGCTCAGCTTTCTTTATAGTCCAACTCACATCCATACATGACCACTGAAAAAACCATAGCCTTGACTAGACAGACCTTTTGTTGGCAAAGTAGTGTCTCTACTTTTTAATATGCTGTCTAGGTTGGTCATAACTTTCCTTCCAAGAAGTAAGCATCTTTTAATTTCATGGCTACAGTCATCATCTGCAGTGATTTTGAAACCCAGAAAAATAAAGTCAGCCACTGTTTCCACTGCTTCCCCATCAATTTGCCATGAAGTGATGGGACTGGATCCCATTATCTTAGTTTTCTGAATGTTGAGCTTTAAGCCAACTTTTTCACTCTCCTCTTTCACTTTCATCAAGAGGCTCTTTAGTTCCTTTTCACTTTCTGCCATAATGGTGGTATCATTTGCATATCTGGGGTTATTGATATTTCTCCCAGCAATCTTGATTCCAGCTTCTGCTTCTTCCAGCCCATCATTTCTCATGATGTACTCTGCATATAATTTAAATAAGCAGGGTGACAACATACAGCCTTGACGTACTCCTTTCCCTATTTGGAACCAGTCTTTTGTTCCATGATCAGTTCTAACTGTTGCTTCCTGACCTGCATACAGGTTTCTCAAGAGGCAGGTCAGGTGGTCTGGTAATTCCCATCTCTTTCAGAATTTTCCACAGTTTATTGTAATCCACACATTTAAGGGCCTTGGCATAGTCAATAAAGCAGAAGTACATGTTTTTCTGAAACTCTCTTGCTTTTTGAATGATCCAGTGGAGTTTGGCAATTTGATCTCTGGTTCCTCTGCCTTTTCTAAAACCAACTTGAATATCTGGAAGTTCACGATTCAGGTATTGCTGAAACCTAGCTTGGAGAATATTAAGCATTACTTTACTAGCATGTGATATGAGTGCAATTGTGCAGTAGTTTGAGTATTCTTTGGTATTGCCTTTCTTTGGTAGTGGAATGAAAACTGATCATACATAAATAGTTAAATATTCTTTTTACTTTTCAAATATAAAACAGTCTTTCAGTGATGTAGCTATCTATTACTGCATAACAAACCACCCCAAACATAGAGGCATAAAATAGTAACCACTTAATTTTGCCCACAGTTTCTGTAGATCATGAACTCATTCAGGGCAGAATGGGATTGGCTTGTGTCTTAGATATGATTGAGACCTCTTCTGGGAAGAATTGAATATCTGAGAGTGACTTGGAAGACTGAAAACTCTTCATTTAAATGCTTGGCACCTCTGTTGTAGGAGTCAAATACTGGGCTTAGGTAGGACTGTTGACCAGGTCATCTATACATGACCTTTCCCTGGCAACTGAATTCCGAGAAAGAAAAGTCTAAGAAGAATAATCTGAAGAGTGAGCATTACAAAAGAACAAAGTAGAACCCATATGGCTTTCTTTGATCTACCCTTAAATTTCTTGTTTCATGATTCTATCACCTTCTGTTGGTAAGGTAATCACTAAGGTTAAGCAAGACTTAAGAGAAGTGAACTTAGATTCCACTACTTGACTGGGTCTTAAAGCAGAAGAACATGTTGGGTACAAGAAACTACTGTTTTTGTTATCTTTGGAAAATACCATCAGCTACAAGTATAAGATGAAGGTGATGAGCATGGAAATAATAATAATGGCATTATGATTGATCTTACTTAAACATTTTCAGGTATGATCTCTGTGCAACTTGAACTTTCAACTCAAGATATGTTTGAGGCAAGAAAAGAGTAACACCCCTAATAATGTTGACATTCAATATTCTTCATGTAGAATAGTCTGATGTAATGGAGAACCATGATTCCTGAACAACATGGCTGTATAAATTAAGAGAAAGATTCACAATATATTATTTTTTGGATCTCAGTTCATATTTACTACATAACAAGTTCTGGTGATACATTTTCACAAGTGATGCTTGTGTAATAAATGTATGGTTCAAAAATGAGGAAGTGATTCTAAACATGTTTAATCAATAGGATTATCTTTGGGAGTTTTTAAGAAATGAATATGTGTATTCAATATAAATAGTCATAAAATATATGTTTTATTTTATAAAATAAAAATCCCACAGGGATGGTGGGAGTATTAATTAACATGACATTTGAGAAAGCAGTGTGGCAAAATAAAGGTTCATATAACCTTTGATGTAGCAATTGTACTTGTATGAATTTATGCTTTAGCTGTACCTACATTCTTAGCATTGAATAAGCAAAATATCTATTTACTCCACCTAAAAGACATGAAGGTAAACGGTGCTCTGCCTTCTCCCTGTAAAACAAAATGAATGCGCATGACCTCTCAGAGCTAGTGGCTGCTTTTTCACACCCCTGACTGTGGTTAGTGAATCACCTAGCGCTTTTCCTATCATTTCTGGGTGACTCTTCAAACACTGAAAAGAAAGAAGCTATATCTACATGTATGCATTATGGAAAGATAGTTTAGGTATATTGTAAAGATAAGCAATCTATTTATAGTATATTATGCATAGGATGATCTTATTTATGTTAACAAAATGTCTTAAATAGATATAAAATATTCTCATTTATATACTTTCTGGAAAGATATGCAAAAATTAGTCCCCATTTTCTTGGAGGAGTGATACTGGTGGTTTTAGAACAAGGAATGATTACACTTAAAAAAATAGGAATTAATTTTTTTTTAATGATTAGAATATTTTTGTTGGTGGTATTTAACATACTACAAGGGTGATTCTAATACCCATCCAGGCTTGAGGACCTCTGTCATTAATGTAGTCAGATTTTTAGGTGAGAGTAAGAAAAATGAAAGATATACTTCCAGAAAAATACATGAAAAATTAAGAAGGAATGGAGTAAAAGTCCAAGATATTTTTTAACAGTGTATTCTTTGAGGGAAATCAATGGGAGACACTTTTTATTCTCCTAAATTAGCATTTGTAAATGCAATAATAAGATATGCTTTAACATATCATTATCTAAGAAATAGGTTCATCTTAATTTCTAAAGGATTTTTAAGTATATTGAATAGAGCCAGCTAGGACAGATTTTCATTATAAAGTGATACCATTATACCAATGATTGCAGGCTAATTCCCCACTTAAAGAATCTGACCACTGACCATGCTAGATCAAGAGGGTTTAATTTCCTTTGTAAATGTTCATTCCTGCTCATTTTACATGTGAGCAAGTAAAATGGTAGTTTAATAAAGCAAGAAATCATTTTTAAAGGGAGAATGTGTAAAAGCAAATGCTGTGGATTTTTGTCACAATAATTATACACTTCCTTTTACCATCATCCCCTGACATATCTGTGTAACACCAAAAGGAAATCATGTTTTCTGATTTGTTTTCTATAACCTTTTAAATGATGCCGATGACTGTATTGACCTTTAGTGTTGGCAAGTGCACGTTGGACTATTGTCTTTAGGAAATAGGTTGTAATAATAGATCCCTTTCCCCCTGTCTTATCTGACATTTTGGCATTCATCACTTTTAAAGATTGTACTGGATTTTTTTTTTTTCATGAAAGCCCTACTTTTACTTGCCAGTAGTAGTTTGTCTGTCATTTTCCCCCATTCCCAAGGATTCTTAAGATGAATAAAAATTTTAATATTAATAAAAATAGCATATTTAGATATTGCCCTCAAGTTTAAGATTATTTTATTAATTCTTATAAAAACTGATGTCAGATTTATTATCCCAGTTTTACAAGTGAAATAAATTGGAGCTCAGATAAGTTTATGATTTTTTCCCAACTCACATAACCATCAATGCGTATGTGCTAAGTTGCTTCAGTTGTGTTTGATTCTTTGCAACCCCATGGACTCTGGGGTTCCTCTGTCCATGGGGATTTTCCAGGAGAGAATACTGGAGTGGGGTGCCATACCTTCCTCCAGTCATGACCCAGGGATTGAATCCATGTCTCTCTGTCTCCTGCATTGGCAGGCGGATTCTTTACCACTTGCACCACCCCAGTAGTAAATGTCAAAATGGAATTCCAACCTAGGTCTATTTGATTTCAGATCTCTGTTCTTATATACCTTTTTTTTTTTTTAATATAAGGATGTTATCTTTGCAAAGTTCTTTGCAGTTTACCAAATATTTTTATTTATAAACATCTCATTTAGTCACACAACCTGCCAAATAGGTTAAAAATAATAAATGACAGTGCTAGGGGCTGGATCCCCTATCTACTGACTTCCAAATCACTTCTCAAAGGGATTGCCTCTAATTTAAATCCTCTTAGCATTTTACGAAGTGGACAAACTTAACGTTGCCCATAAACATAGAAAATAACTTTGTAGCTCTGTTTTCAAGCCAGGGACAAGCAATGTTCAATAAAACCTGTATCAGAGTTGATTCAAACATTCTACTTCAAGAAATAGGCAGAGAAAATTCTTGATTTGGAATTAGACACAAACTTTGGGCATGAAAGTGCTAAATAATGGGCAGTTAGGGATTTGAGCATAACCTCTGCTCACTCATAAATTCAGTTCAAATGGATGGATTTCATAAGTTGCTTCATCTGTTTGGACTGCTGTAACAAAAATACCATAGACCGGGTTGCTTACAAAAAGCAAAGATCCGTTTCTTATAATGTTGCAGACTGGGAAACCCAGGACGAGGGCACTTCTAGATTTGGCGTCAGATGAGGGTCTTTGTTAGTTTGCTTGCTAGTTCATAGACAGCCATCTATTTGTTGTGTCCTCCCAAGGCAGAAGGGGAAGTGAGCTCTCTGGATCTGAGTCTCACTTATCTGGACTCTAATCCCACCTCCCAAAGTGCCTACCTTCTAATACCTTCACATGGGTGATTAGATTTCAACATATGAATTTGGGGAAGACACACACTTTCAGTGTATAGCAATAAATGCCTGTTGTTCTCAGTAAGCCTAAAATATTACCAAAGAACTGCTTAGGCACTGTGACAATATGATAAAATCTTTTGTTTCTGCTTGATAAAAGTCTGATATATGGGCATTATTGTAATTTGTTTATGGGAAAGTTAAGAGTCATCAAATTATACAAGCTATGGAGTTAATATTATGCTAAATGATGCCTGAGGAAAATGAACATAATTTTATTTTGTATTCTGGCATTCAAGGAATCTTGTCTCAGTGGATTTTTTTTTTTTTTTTGCTTTTTACAAAATACATAGTACATTTAATAAAAGATAATTTTATAAGAACTCTTTCCAGACTGAGCTGAATTTACTACAATGATCTAGGCAATAAAATTATCCAAAATTAGATTTCTGCTTATTTCTAAGTTTGGGAAAGATAGACTTTAATGATGGAACAAATGTTTAGCCCAGCAGATTAACTCTGAGTGTCCTAATGAGCCACGAATGTTCATGGGAATGCTGGACAGAGTTTAGGATGGATGCAAGAAATAAAAGCCCAATAATAGTAAAATAATTAATTTGAGGCCTGTTATGGCCATTAAAAATTCTACTTTAATAGGAAATAAAGGTAACTTACATTTTCATTTTATGCTATGATAATTTTCTAGACAGTGTAACACCCTTGTAAAATTATATGTAGTTGCTTTTTATCAGATATAAATTTGTATGGCAATAAACCTATAAAGACATACTTTATTAACAAATGTCTTCTTGTTACTTTGACCTTAGAATATAAAACAAAGCCCAAAGAAACTAGTAATCTTATTTTTAGTAGGATTACTAGAAGAACATTTTTATTCAAGAACCAGTTTCACAAGAAGTTTCATAGATCAAGCTCCCATGTCTTTTACGTAGTAGAAGGTCAATAAATTTCAATGAGTTAATTTGATTAAAAGAGGTGTGTGAGATTTTAACATTTATATAAGCATGACAAATACTCTATAGACTGTTTTTTAGATAGTTTAAGTCAATCTTGTTGACCTAAAAGTGTACCATACACTAACGCTAATACCATCTGTTGACACCTTTCTGAGTGAATACATATTTGCCTTAATGCCTACCTATAAAAGTTCTTAGTTTGAGATTTAGGGGATCAAAGATTATCTAAGTGAATTTACCTTGATATCATTTCTATGATGTATAATTTTTGACATAGCTGATAGAGAAAATATGTAATATAATCTGAACTAAATTTTCATCTTTTGATTATATCTTGCCTTGTGGTTTTTATTTATTTACTCAAATTACCTGTGGAAACTATTGGGGGAAAAAATGTTTTCCTATGTGTAAAGGTTTTCATTTCACAAAGTATCAGTCAGAAATAATGTCTTAGGTCACATAATGGGATGTTGTCATGAAAATAATTAACATAAGAATTAGATATGAAGAAATAGGTATGAGTCTTAAAAAGTCTATGAAAACTTAAAAAATAAATCATTGGTAATTAAGCCATTAAGAAACACCAATGTTAACAGGACGACAAACTTAAATATTAGGTTTTAGTGTTCAGTCCTGTCTGACTCTTTGTGAGTCCATGGACTGTAGTCTGCCAGGCTCCTCTGTCCATGGGATTCTCCAGGCAAGAATACTAGAGTGGGTTGCCATGCCCTTCTCCAGTGGAATCTTCCCGACTCAGGGATTGAACCTGGGTTTCCCAGTTGCAGTCAGATCCTTTACTGTCTGAGACACCAGAGAAGCCCAAATTAGGTTTATTTAGACCAAAAATAGATCAGACTCCAGAGACACAGAAAATTATATTTAGCATAACCATGTGTATTTAAAATTCTTTGCCATACATATTTGTAAAATAACTTACCTAACTCATATCTTCAACCATTAAGGAACATTGTGGAAAAAGATATGTTGGGAAGGGTAGATATTGTAAAAGTTTAATTGATTGAAATTCGAAATTCCCCATTTTGGTATAGACTAGCAGTAAAATATATATTTATATTGTTTAACCCAGTGGGTTGTGTTACCAGCTTGAAAAATAATGAGGGGGCGAAGAGATATGATTTGGAAGAATGATTAGTTCATTTTTTTTTTAAATCAGATGGTTCCAGAGGTCTGGAATTCATGGGAGAGATCTTGACTGTATGTATAAATTGCCATGTTATAAACATGACATCAGATGACTGCAGACACATTAGATCAGGCAGAGGGGGAAAAATCAGCAGTCATATGTCCTTTGCATTGACATAATGAATGAGATTTTAATGCTATAGACAAGAAAAAATACTGAGATAATATCAATAAAGGATTTATTTAATCTGTCTGGGAGGAATTAAGGAAAATTTCATATAGATGACAACAGTATGACCAAAAAGCCTGGTCCTAAAAGATTAATTAGATCTTGTAGTGGTAGTGTAGGACTAAAGGGAGATTAATGTCCTGTGGGTTGATGCCCCTGACGTTTTTGAGACTAAGTACTCATCAAAATTTTGAAAGTGATGAATCAATGTTATATCAGACAGTCTTGGGAGTAATGTGATTCCCTGGACTGTAAGAAAGTCTCCTCTTATTCGTTTCTTTATCTCCATTATTTCATAGCTTTTGTCTGGACTGATTTATAGGGAGACAAAAGTTTCATTTTCCAGTTAAAAGTTAGGCTTAAGTGTGAAAGTGTGGTTAAGTTAACATACAGATGTGAATAAATATACATCTTGAAACCTGTTATCTCTCATTTTGGGGAAAGGGATTAGAAAGTTAGAAGATGTAGTTGCTAAAGGAAATTATATCCTAAGTGGGAAAATACAATAAAAAGAGAAGGCTAAAGGCATTGAATTTCACCTCACAATTTTGTCATGAAAATGCTACAGTTACACCCAGGAGAGGTAGACAAACAGAAAATGTTAAAGAGGTCCTTCATCACCTATACTAATTGCATGCACTTCTGTGAAAACCTTATTAATTTAGAATGATAAAGGAGAACATGAAAGAATAAATTTATAATAGACATTACAGGATAGATGAGGTTCTAAAATATGATAAATACACTGTGCATATTTTAGAAAAAATTATCATTAATGTCTCAATTTGATAAGAATATTCAAGAAAGAAAAAAAATGTCTATTACCAGTCATATTGGAAGGTTGCAGATGAAATATCTGGAAAGTAGTTGAAAGTGAAAAGTAAAAGTTATTTGCACTCTTTGTGATTCCATGGACTATATATAGCCTGCCAGGCTCCTCTGTCCCTGGAATTCTCCAGGCAAGAGTACTGGAGTGAGTTGACATTTCCTTCTCTAGAGGATCTTCCTGACCCAGGGATTGAACCCAGGTCTCCTTTATTTCAGGCAGATTTTTTACCAACTGAGCTACTAGGGAAGCCCAGAAAGTAGTTAGAGGTCATATTATAAAATATCTTTAATTCTGGAATAATGCCTATGAACTTAATTCTGTGGCAATGAAGAGCTATTGATGACATTAAGCACAAAATTGCATAATCAATGTAGAATTTTAGAATAATTAATTAAATAAAAGTGCCTAGAATAGTGGTAAAATGGTAAGGAAACTCTGGAAGTTCTCTAATGGCAAAGGGGCCTTATTGATTTGCTAGCAGTAAGTTTTTATTCATATGAACATTTGGACTTTTGTTAAGCAATTTTATAGTACCAGTGAATATGGGCAGGTGTGTTGAATTGTTTCCAAAATCCAATTGACATGTAAGTTGTAATTATTGCTTGAGTGATTATTGAGAAATATTTGGCCACAAAGTGAAAGAGGAAAGTGAAAAAGTTGGCTTAAAGCTCAACATTCAGAAAACAAAGATCAGGGCATCCGGTCCCATCACTTCATGGGAAATAGATGGGGAAACAGTGGAAACAGTGTCAGACTTTATTTTGGGGGCTCCAAAATCACTGCAGATGGTGACTGCAGCCAGGAAATTAAAAGA
>SJYV01047883.1:711400-721533 GCA_006410875.1 Neotragus pygmaeus | reverse complement strand
TACAATAGTTGTTTTTTGTCGCCTCCCCCCACCCTTTTGTTACTGCATTCTTGGGCCCAGGCAAAATCTGACCATGGTCTAACAAAAAGCTGTTTTTTTTTTTTTTTAATTTCCTGGCCACATTTAGGCAATTTCCTGTAACATATGAGGAAAGAAGAGCTGCTCAGTGACATATAGGTAAACTGAAAGATTCTTTAGAAAATTACAGTTTCTATTAATCTGGAAAGTCTGGTGGAAAGGGCAAGGAATTTGGAATCAGTTGGACCTTGAGTTCAAATCCCTGCTCTTACTATTTCTAGTTTTTAACTTTGAACTATTAATTTTCTAAAGACTCATCTTATTCTGTAAAATATAGCAACAGCAGCAACTTTTATAAAGTACTTTTGAATATTTGATTAGTGTTTAGAATATCACTAATGGCGAAAAGATTGTAATCATCACTTGATCATCTACTATCTATGACTGACAAATATAAGATTGCAATACTTTTCATGAGAATTCATTGTATCTTGCACTGTGTATTTTCACAGATGTGCTTATATGGATTTTTATTTCTAATATCTTTGTTCTTCCAATTTCCTTTCTGTAAGTGAAAAAAGCATAGATCATCAAAAATGATGATTATTCCAACACTTCCCTCATCCTCAATTTAATTCTCATTAGTTCCGAAGTTATTATCTATGTGAATTATCCCAGTAATTGTTTAGGTCAGCGAGGTTTTATAAGTCTTCCATTTTATTTAGGCTTATATCCAAACAACTTTAAAATAATCTCATTCAACTTTTCAAAGCCTAACTTTATTAACTGTATTGTATGGTGTCTCAGGAAGATAGAAAAGTTGGATTCATGATAATTAGTATGCAGTAAATCAATTTATGTAAAAGCCATTTTTCTTAAAAAAAAGTAAATTATTCCTTCCTTCATTTGTCTTTGCTCTTCAAATATACCCATATAGCTGACTATAAAGTAACTTTTTTATTTCAGTAAGAAATGGGGAGAAATGTAAGAGTTTAATGATTAAAAATACTACTCTGCACACAATAATTAAAAATATAATGAGGAAAAGATAAACAATCTAACCATTATTATCTTTTAAGATCCGAAATGAGTAAGAAACAGTGTCATACGCTGGTCCTAAATCCAGGTATTTATAATTATCCGAATTAGTTAATGAGATAGAAATAAAGGATATGGAAATTATAATACTTTGAGAATAGGAATATTGATTAGATGCTAAAGAAGCTTTAAAACAAAAATGTTAGTTGCCTGAAGACAGATTTTGGCAATTAAGTGATGCCTACTAGTTGAACAATGACCAGATAGGGAGTTTGTGATTTCCAGTTTCAAGGGATGCACAAGATCATTTATTTGGTCAGCTTTATCTCTAATTAAAGCTTTCTGTATATAAGTAGTAAACTAAAGGATGAATATTTAGAAACATCAAAATTCAGTGAGATTGAAAAGGAGGAAGATTGGGAATGCTATTAAAAGTTCCCACTTTATATGCATCTAGTTCTTATAAAAAGAATATGATTGAGCACTGATGAAACTATATTTTTCTGTTGATTCTCCTTCTCCAATAAAATCTTCTGAAAGGCTTACATCCTTACATCATCACCTCTCCTCTGAAACTTCTCTCAGTAATGCTACTGAGAAATGATCATCTAGGTCATCATACATTTTTCACTCCCTCTTTTGACTTCTTCATAATGTTAGAAAATTAAAAAAATAAAAAATACTCCTTGGTAAAACTTTCCTTGGCTTTCATGTTTGAATATGTTTTTCCCTTTTATTCTCAATACTACAATATTCAATATCTCCAAGTTTCTGTCCTTTCACTCACTTATTCCCATGGGTGGCTCAAGGGTAGAGAATCTGCCTTCAATACAGGAGATGTGAGTTTGATCCCTGGGTTGGGAAGACCCCCTGGAGCAGGAAATGGCAACTCACTCCAGGATTATTGACTGGAAAATTCCATGGACAGCAGAGCCTGGCAGGTACAGACCATGGGGTCACATGAACTCGACACGACTTAGCAACTACACCACCACCACTACCAGCAGCATGATCATACTCACATAAATTGTAAAAAAAAAATCTCCAAGTATTCCTCTTTCCCAGTCACTGCATTTATAATTATGTATTGACCATCTCCTCTTGGTGATGCCAACAGTGCCTCAAAGGCAGCATCTTAAATAAAGTAATTTATTACCTCTGCCCTCAAGCCAAGTCCTTATTCTAATGTCCCTAGATTTAATAGTATTTGTATTTTTTTGAGATATCTAAATCCATACAGTTAGAAAGAATGGCATGTTTGCCTTTTTTTTTTTTTAACTTGATCTCTCATCTCTTTCAAGACCAAAATTTCTACATTGACCATGACCCCCTATCTATCTTTTCCTTTGAATTTTCTTTGTTGACAAGTCAATCAAGACTGTCACAACTTCAGGCTAAGATCATAGGTTCTAACTAAATAGTCTGCCTGCCTTAAGAATCCTCATCAGACTACACAAGGAGAATTTATGCTTTCCTTTTTTTAATCCTCTTTGGACATTTTACCTATGTGCATTATATTGCCATCACAGTATATCTTTATGATCTGTTTACCCCTGTGTCTCCTTGCTGTTCTGGGAATTTCTAGAATTTCTGGACCATATATTTCCAACTCCATATCCTTTGTCAAAAATGATGAAAACAAGTAGGGAGCTTAATAACTTCTTGTGGAAAATGATTGAATGACTGAAGGTGGAACATTTAAAGTACTTCTGATTCTCCTCCCTTGGGAAAATTATTAATAGCTCTGAAGCCTATTTTTTCAGTATAAAAAGGGATAATAACATATATTTCAGAGAATTATAATGCATAGAACATATGAAATCATTTAGCTTACTATCCTGTTCATATGATATAATAATATAATAAAAAATCCTCCTCTCTAACTCCTTCAAGGATATCCCTTATCTACTCTAAAACATCTTTACTACCTACTGAAATTGTTCCAAAATTCACTGGTCAGCATCTGAAATCATCTATCATTCACCTCCAGATGAATTTTGGAACTTTATTCTCCACTTTTCTCATACACTCCTATTCAATCATATCAGATTGCATGCTCCACTAAACCCCATTTCCTATTTTGTACTTCTCTCCCTGTGCTTCTCTTGTTCTCTCATGCCGAGAACTGTTCTGTTGACAACGCTGATTCATCCCCTTTTCTAACTCTCTAAAAGCTTCTTGTCTATAAAGAACTGTCTCAAACCTCTATGTCTCTAGGTAGTTTTCCTAATTCTTCTAATGCAATGAGATACCATTGCAACTCTCTTAAAGTTCTAAACCAGTAAGTGTCGTAGAGCACTTCTATCACATCTGTCCTGGTATAAATATTTTGCATATCCTCCATTGTTGTTTTTGCTTTGTCTTTTACTTTATTGAAGAAATTGAAATGGAAATTGACTCAGACTATCTCAAAATAAAAGTCTTGAATTCATTTTGAAGTGTGGCTATTTCTCAGTAACATTAGACAGGTATATCTCAGTTTCACCTTGTTTTCTGTCAAATACAAAGTGGAATTTAATTGGTGGTTATATTGGTGATTTGCCTGCCATAGCTGCCTGCCCATTAGTAGCTGATTGGGATGACCACCTGATTTCACAAGGGTCACTAAGCATCTGTTAGCTAATGATGACTTTCAGTCACTGCTCAAGATGAAAGACAAATGTTTCTCATTATTTATAAGACAATTTGAAGTTTGGCAAAAATCAAAAGTATACTTTGCCAAAAAATAATTTCCTTTAATTATTGGACTCGTGTGTTTCGAAAGAAATTAAATCCATTCATTATCTATAACTCCGTAAAATGTCACTTTAAAATCTATTAGTTCTCCATAAAGTCCTATATTTATTTTACAATCCATCTTTTTTAAATTTTGTAATAAGTACATAAAATATAAGGTAGGCCTTTAAAGAATTATGCAGTGTTGATTTGAAATCCTGAAAACATACTTAAGATAAACTGGTATTTTAAAGAAAACAGAAAGAAAGATATATTAGCTTCTTTCAAAAGCTCATAATTAAAGTCCAGTTAGAGAGAAAAAAAGATTCATGTGTAAATATAGTATGACATCCATGAAGTCCTTGTGAATAAGAACCGAGCTGTGGTGAACTACAACTCGAGAAAAGCAAGCCAGGGAACAATAGTCCTGCATGTTCAATATTGATTGCGAAGACAATTGTGAAATGTTAGTAACAAAAGGCAGTAAGGAAAATGTGGCTGTATTTCTAACATGATTTTTACAAGGCAGTTTGTGCTTAACTAACTTGCTGGGATGCTTAAAAGTGACACACTGTGAAAAGAAATGTGGGTATAGTGCAGTTCGATTTTCATAAAAGATTTTGACAGCTTTACGTGAGAGATTAATAGCTTAAGATAGAGAACTGTAGAGTAAATGCGTAAGAAGTGTCTTACATGGAAACAATTTCAAGAATAAAACAGGGTCTTTGAGGATGAAATAATAAAAAAGAATTTCAAATGTAGTAACCCTTAAAATTATAGGGGGTACCAAACTTAAAATTTCTAAATTTAGAAAGCCCTCAATTTCCATTCTTCTTCATGTCCTTCTCTAATTTATCATGACCATGTATTTATTGCATTTAATTATGTTCCCCAGATATTTATTATGCCAACTAGAGATTATACTAAAAGCAACTGCTAGTGTGTTTGCACAAAAATGCAGATACATTTAAGGAGCGTGAGTGGCACATTTATCTTTTGCTGAGAAATGAAAGGCTTACTGGAGGAAGAACATAAATATGGATATTATTTAGCCAAGATGTTTGTAGATCATCAAATAAAAATTTAAAACCTATCTTTATGTGTGTAAGGACAACAATTAAAAATATCATATTGTTCCAATCAAATCAGGACCAAATGAGCAAGGTTTTTCATGTTCACCAAAGATTTGTTCATTTATTTAGTTTTCTTTATGCCTTCACCTTGCTATCTACTTAACCTAGCCCTTGAGCATTTTTCTCATGTTCCAGAAATTTAAGAAAAAAAATACTGTGATTGTGAGTGGCTTCTTTTCTGACACAAATATGAGTTTATTCTACTTTCATCAAAGCTAGACATTAGCCTCACTAAATGATATATATAGTATCACCATACTTATACCTATAGTATCACTGTATTTTTACCTACACAGGTAGGTAAAAACAAACTTGATAGACAGTGGGCATTCCTGTTTGCTCCAAATGATATATTCCATTTTGAAACCATAGAGGAAATCCAGAGATTTGTGTGTGTGTTTCAGTTTAGAATAATCAGCAGCAAAAGCTCTAACATACAGTGGGAATAGGATGAATGCCAGTGCTTCTTCTTCTTGTGCTAATACTTAACCTACTCTGGACTATTTGTACCCTTTTGGTGTATCCAAAAGAATGTGATTTCTTCTCTTTTATAGAACATTTGCACAATCTCTTATTTCAGGAATTATATTATTCAATACATACACATATGCTTTTTTATACACTGACTGTGTAATAGTGCTGCAAGCATGCATGCTAAGTCACTTAAGTCGTGTTCAACTCTGTGAGACCCTATGGACTGTAGCCTGCCAGGTTTCTCTGTCTGTGGAATTCTACAGGCAAGAACCAGTAATAGATATTGTGCTTGTTACTGGTCATCATAGTGAATATGTCAGTCAGATCTTTGACAGTTTAGCAGGGGTGATATAATCAAGCAAGAGATTTTACAGTGCAGGGCAATAAAGCAAGATAGTTAATGCACTGGAGGCAATGCAAGCTTTAGGAAAGGTCCCTTAAAACTGTCTAGGGGCATGGAGCAGACATCACGGAGGGCTTTTCATGAAATGACACCTAAGGAGAGGTGTTTAAGTCTTGTCACCTGGAACATTTCAGTTAATCTTCACAAAATACCTTCTTCAAGTACATATTGCTATCCTCATTTTAAAGAATCAAAGGTGAAAGCTTAGAAAAATTAAGCAGTCCCCAGATTCCTAAGGCTAGTCAGCATCAATAACTGTGATTCTACCCCACGTTGTTCTGAATTCAACGTAAATTTACCTTAGAGAAACCATATGAATATTTTCCCCATATTTCAATTCATCTGTTTTTAGAGAACATTATAGTGATGGCTTTCTTCTTTACTCTTCAGATTTGATTTTTATAGTAACTCAAGGAAGTAGTGACTAATATCACAAGAGTTCTGACCTTGGGAGATGATTCAGTCATGGAGTTAGGAAAATATATAGCAATCTAGTAAGGAGAAAGTCATGGCTGAAATTTCAGCTTTTCCTAAATCACAGTGGAATTTTAGATTCCTTGGAGGCACTTGCTTTCCTGAGCCAGCCAGGCACTGAGATATGTATGACAGGGTCAGCTGTTCATTAGATGAGATGACTTGATGGATCCTCTAGCAAGAGAAGGATTAATATTTGTAGAGTTTCTGATAGTTTCTGTGAAGAAAGCACTCAGATGAAAATAATATAAATTATATGTTGGTTACATATTCAGATTTTGCTATCCTTTACTATTCTTGTACTTATAAATATTCATTTTCATTTCTTATGCATTTTACAATGAATATGTCTCTCCCTCCCTTCTCTCACAACACAAACACACATGCACAAAACACAACTCTTGAAGCACACAGATACGTCTTGAAGCAGCAAAGATTTAACAATAATGAAAGAACTGGTCATGGAGAAAAAATAAAGTGTTTTAGAGTTCTGAGAAGGAAAATAAACTGAAGAGAGTAACAACACATATTTAAAATACATAGGTATTGGCTAAA
The DNA here is from genome assembly GCA_006410875.1 of Neotragus pygmaeus. Lineage (NCBI taxonomy): Eukaryota > Metazoa > Chordata > Mammalia > Artiodactyla > Bovidae > Neotragus > Neotragus pygmaeus. The sequence goes on along the minus strand of SJYV01047883.1, from coordinate 714,723 downwards.
TTTTTTCAAATGTGTTTTAGTGTTGAGTAAACAAAAAAAAAAAAATTGCACTCAGAACATTCAGCAAATTAAGACATTCTTATCAGTGGTTTTAAGAGACTAGTTAATTATTTTTAATTTACTGATAAATAGATAATTTTGATGTAGCTGGGCTCAGATTTCCAGAGACTTTACGCTTTACACTTGAAATAGAAAGAAGTGAGACTCTTAAAGCAATTATTCAACCAGTCCATATTCTTCATGAAGAATATCTTCAGGGCACTACAGGCAACCTGTAAACTAATATTCTAATAATTCTTACATAGATTCAATTATCTATTTCTCCTATACCTAGGCAGATAGAAGCTGACGGTTTAAAAGGAAAAAAGTTAGATGAAACTATGCTGATAGCTTTAAATAAGTAGTAAATGGTTTAATAGTGGGAAAAGATACAAACTATAGCATGCCAGGTATCAAAAAATTTCAAACTATGATATAAATGTCCTTAGGCTATATGAGGACTTTAAAAGCCCTTATAGGAATATATAATTTTTAAAATAAATTTTTGACTTGAATTTTCATATGTATTCTTATCTAAAATTGGCCTGCCAAAGAGTATAGATGTGAGAGAATTGTTTCCAATTCCTACCTCTTGCTTTTGCACTCATCTTTTGCTAAATATCTCAAACATGCAGAATCATACCATGAAGCATAGTTCAAAGTATAAAAATTAAAGAAAATGAAACAAAGAGACTCTATAAAATATTGATGTTCTCTTGATCCATGCATGTTGCTGAAATGACATTATTTCCTTCTTTTTTTATGGCTGGGTAGCATTCCATTGGGTCAGGAAGATCCCCTGGAGGAGGAAATGGCAACCCACTCCAGTATTCTTGCCTGGAAAATTCCAAGGACAGAGGAGCCTTGACAGGCTATAGTCCATAGGGTCACAAAGAGTTGAACACAACTGAAGGACTGAGCACACATAATATTCCATTGTGTATATGTACCACATCATCTTTATTGATTCATCTATTGATGGACATTTAGTTTGCTTCCATGTGTTGGGTTATTATAAGCAGTGCTGCAGTGAACATCAAGATGCATGTATCTTTTCAAATTAGAGTTTTATATAACTGGAAGTGGGATTGCTTGATCATTAGGTAACTCAGTTTTTATTTTCTGAGGAACCTCCATATTGTTTTCCATAGTGGCTATGCCAAATGACATTTCCACCAACAGTATAGGAAGGTTCCAAAAAGAGATTTATTATAAAACACCCCTTGACCCATAACTATCCTAACTCTAGGAACCACCTACTCTATTCTTGGCCATAAGGTACCTCATTATCTTTGGAACAAAATGCAAATTCTTATGTAATGGGCCATAAAGCTTTACATGATCTAATCTCTGCACTCTTTTCTACAATCTTGAGAAAGAAGAATGGAGCTGGAAGAATCAGGCTCCCAGACTTCAGACTCTACTACAAATCAACAATAATCAAAACAGTATGGTACTGGTACAGAGCAGACTTAGAGCAATGGAACAGGATAGCATCAAATTCATACATTTTTGGTCAATTAATCTACAACAGTGGAGGGAACAATATACATTAAAGAAAAGACAGTCTTTTCAATAAGTGGTGCTGGAAAAACTGGACAGCTACATGTAAAATAATGAAATTAGAATGTTCTCTTAACACCAAACACAAAGAATAAACTCAAATTAAAGACCTAAATCTATGACTGGATGCTATAAAACTCTCAGAAGAAAACACAGGAAGAACACTCTAACATAAATCACAGCAATTTATTTTTGGATACACTTCCTACAATAATGAAAATAAAAACAAAAAATAAATAAGACGTAAATAAATTTTTGTACTGCAAATGAACCGTAAACAAAACAGAGAGATCACAGATTGAGAGAAAATATTTGCAAATAATAAAATCAACAAAGGATAAATATCCAATATATACAAGCAGCTCATGCAACTCAATATCAAAAATACAAACAATCCAATCAAAAAATGAGCAGATCTAAATAGATATTTATCTGAAGAAGACATACAGTGAAGTCGCTCAGTCATGTCCCATTCTTTGATACCCCATGGACTGTAGCCTATCACGATCCTCTGTCCATGGGATTTTCCAGGCAAGTGTACTGGAATGGGTTCCCATTTCCTTCTCCAGAGGATCTTCCCAACCCAAGGATTGAACCTGGGTCTTCCACATTGTAGAAAGATGCTTTACTATCTGAGCCATCAGGGAAGACACAGAGACCTAGAAGACATAGGGATGGCCAAAAACCCATGAAGAGATGCTCCACATCACTAATTATGACAGAAATGCAAATCAAAACTACACTGAAGTATCACCTCACACCAGTCAGAATGGCCATCATCAAAAAGTCTACAAACAGTAAATGCTGGAGAAGGTATGGAGAAAAGGAAGCCCTTCTACATTGTTGCTGGGGGTGTAAATTGGTATAACCACCATAGAGAACAGTACTAAAGTTCCTTTAAAAGCTAAAAATAGTTACCATGTGATCCAGAAATCCCACTCCTAGGTGTATATCTGGATAAAACTGACTTGAAAAGATACACGTGCACGGGTGTTTACTGCAGTACTGTTTACAATAGGCAAGACATGGAAGCAACCTAAATGTCTATTGTAAGAAGAATGGATAAAGAAGATGTGTTGTGTATGTATACAATGGAATATTACTCTCATAAAAATGAAATAATGCCATTTGCAGCAACATGGATGGACCTAGAGATTATCACAGTAAGTGGAGTAAGTCAGACAAAGACAAATATCATAGTATGTCACTTATATGCTGAATCTAACAAGATGATACTGATGAATTTGGTGCAAAGCAGAAACAGACTCAGAGACTTTGAAAATAAACTTACAGTAGCAAAGGGGAAATTTGGGATTGACATATACACACACTACTTTATATGGAATTGATTGTCAGGGCATCCAGTCACATCACTTCATGGGAAATAGATTGGGGAAACAGTGGAAACAGTGTCAGACTTTATTTTGGGGAGCTACAAAATCACTGCGGATGGTGATTGCAGCCATGAAATTAAAGGACGCTTACTCCTTGGAAGAAAAGTTATGACCAACCTAGATAGCATATTCAAAAGCAGAGATATTACTTTGCCGACTAAGGTCCGTCTAGTCAAGGCTATGGTTTTTCCAGTAGTCATGTATGGATGTGAGAGTTGGACTGCGAAGAAGGCTGAGTGCCAAAGAATTGATGCTTTTGAACAATGGTCTTGGAGAAGACTCTTGAGAGTCCCTTGGACTGCAAGGAGATCCAACCACTCCATTCTG
>SJYV01047883.1:694124-711335 GCA_006410875.1 Neotragus pygmaeus | reverse complement strand
CTGTGGTATTGGAGAAGACTCTTGAGAGTCCCTTGGACTGCAAGGAGATCCAACCACTCCATTCTGAAGGAGATCAGCGCTGGGATTTCTTTGGAAGGAATGATGCTAAAGCTGAAACTCCAGTACTTTGGCCACCTCATGCAAAGAGTTGACTCATTGGAAAAGACTCTGATGCTGGGAGGGATTGGGGGCAGGAGGAGAAGGGGACGACAGAGGATGAGATGGCTGGATGGGATCACGGACTTGATGGATGTGAGTCTGAGTGAACTCCGGGAGTTGGTGATGGACAGGGAGGCCTGGCATGATGCGATTCATGGGGTCACAAAGAGTCGGACACGACTGAGCGACCGAACTGAACTGAGACTTAGTTGATCACAACAAACTGTGGAAAATTCTTAAAGAGATGGGAATACCAGACCACCTTACCTGTTTCCTGAGAAGCCTGTATGCAGGTCAAGAACCAGACAGCTAACTGATTCAAAATTGGAAAAGAAGTACGTCATGGCTGTATATTGTCACCCTGCTTATTTAACTTATATGTAGAGTACATCATGCAAAATTCCAAGCTGGATGAATTACAAGCTGGAATCAAGATTGCCAGGAGAAATACCAACAACCTCAGATATGCAGATGATGACACTCTAATGGCAGAAAGTGAAAAAGAAATAAAGAGCCTCTTGATGAGGATGAAAGAGGAGAGTGAAAAAGCTGGCTTGAAACTCAACATTAAAAAAGATTATGGCATCCAGCCCCCATCACTTCATGGCAAATAGAAGAGGCAGAAGTGGAAGCAATGACAGGTTTTATTTTCTTGGGCTCCAAAATCACTGCAGATGGGGACTGCAGCCTTGAAATCGAAAGATGCTTGTTCCTTGGAAGAAAAGCTATGACCAACCTAGGCAGCATATTAAAAAGCAGAGACATTTCTTTGCCAACAAAGGTCCATATAGTCAAAGCTATGGTTTTTCCAGTAGTCATGTATGGATGTGAAAGTTGGATTATTAAGAAAGCTGAACACCAAAGAATTGATGTTTTTGAACTGTGGTGCTGAAGAATTCTCTTGAGAGTCCCTTGGACAGCAAGGAGATATAACTAGTCAATCCTAAAGAAAATCAACCTTGAATATTCATTGGAAGGACTGATGCTGAAGCTGAAGGTCCAATACTTTGGCCACCTGATGTGAAGAGCCGCCCACTGGAAAAGACCCTGATGCTTGGAAAGGTTGAAGGCAAAAGGAGAAGAGGGCCCNTGCCAACAAAGGTCCATATAGTCAAAGCTATGGTTTTTCCAGTAGTCATGTATGGATGTGAAAGTTGGATTATTAAGAAAGCTGAACACCAAAGAATTGATGTTTTTGAACTGTGGTGCTGAAGAATTCTCTTGAGAGTCCCTTGGACAGCAAGGAGATATAACTAGTCAATCCTAAAGAAAATCAACCTTGAATATTCATTGGAAGGACTGATGCTGAAGCTGAAGGTCCAATACTTTGGCCACCTGATGTGAAGAGCCGCCCACTGGAAAAGACCCTGATGCTTGGAAAGGTTGAAGGCAAAAGGAGAAGAGGGCCCAGAGGATGAGATGGTTCAGTGGCATCACCAACTCAATGGATGTGAATCTGAGTAAACTCCAGGAGATAGTGAAGAACAGAGAAGCCTGGCGTGCTGCAGTTTATGGGGTCACACAGAGTCATACACAACTTAGCAACTGAACAATAACAAGATTTGATTTCTCCAGTAACAGTTTTTCTCCTGCGTTGTTGTTTAGTCACTAAATAGTGTCTGACTGTTTGCGACCTCATGGCCAGCTCCTCTGTCCATGGGATTTTCCAGGCAAGAATACTGGAGGGGATTGTCATTTCCTTCTCTAGGCAGTCTTCCTGACCCAGGGATCGAACCCACATCTCCATTGCAGGCAGATTCTTTTACCGCTGAACCTCCAGGGAAGCCCTTGTTTTCTTTATAGCAGTTTTCATTCCTCACTTTTGGCACTTGTATTTGAGCTAGATGAAGAGCTGTCTGTCCACCTGACATCTTTTAAAAGCACAGTAAAATTCTAGAAGAAATCAATTTGCTGGTCTGTGATTCCAGTTCTACCAGAGTTAAATTATATCCTTAACTTAGTGCACTGTAGACTTGCCCGTTTAGCTGAAGTATTGGGATAGGGAATGGGGTCATTATTAGCATAGTTCCAGTGGAGATGTGTCCCTGATGTAGAGTTGTTTCATGCTCCATTGTGTATATGTACCACAGCTTTCTTATCCATTCATCTGCTGATGGACATCTAGGTTGTTTNTGTTCATTGAGATGGTGGTAGTTTGTTTTGTTTTAAATGTCAAGTTAACTGTAGGAAGGTGATTGATGATAATTGCCCTTAATTACACACTTCAGTTCACTTCAGTCACTCAGTCGTGTCGGACTCTTTGCGACCCCATGAATCACAGCACGCCAGGCCTCCCTGTCCATCACTAACTCCTGGAGCTCACTCACACTCACGTCCATCTGGTCGGTAATGCCATCCTGCCATCTCATCCTCTTTCGTCCCCTTCTCCTCCTGCCCCCAATCCCTCCCAGCATCAGAATCTTTTCCAATGAGTCAACTCTTCGCATGAGGTAGCCAAAGTACTGGAGTTTCAGCTTTAGCCTCATTCCTTCCAAAGAACACCCAGGACTGATCTTTAGAATGGACTGGTTGGATCTCTTTGCAGTACCAGGTATATTTAACAAACATCATAAAAATCTTGTCAAATAATTTTATAAATCCAAATTTATAGATGAGAAAACAAATTCACATTAATTTGCCCTATGTTTCACTGCTAGTACACAAAAAATTAACATTTAGACTCCAACATTGGTAAAGAATCTGCCTGCCAATGCAGGAAACAGGGAGACATTAGTTCCGTCCTGGGTCAGAAAGATTCCCTGGAGTATAAAATGGAAACCCGCTCCAATATTCTTGCCTAGAAAGTTCCTTGGACAGAGGAGCCTGGCAGACTGTGCAGTCCATAGGGTCACAAAGAATCAGACATAACTGAGCATGCATGCATGTGCGTGTGCACGCACGCATACGTGCGCACACACACACACACAATAACAATTTGATCACTCTGCTACGCTGCCTCTCAAAGACATATAATGTGTCCCTGTGATCTAACAAAAACTTCAATTTGAGATTATTTTTAACTTTTAACAAATTTTGAGAAAACAAATTTGTTTGCAGGAAGAAGATTAAAAAAAAAAACAACCTACACTATTTTCCCTCTGAGATACATTCCCTAATTTGTGTTTTAAGGCATACTTATATTGAAATGTGACTTAGTCAATTTTCTCGAGAGGACAGATAAATATGGATTAATGGCTACTTTAGTTAATGATTGCAAGGCTGGTTTTAATTAATTGTGCTATGTACTCATTCTTTATTCATAAAATAAAATTTGTGCACAGAATAACATTAAAAAAAAAAGGGGCAAGAAAACTCCATCAGTGACCAGTAGAAAGTTTAAAGGTGATCATAAGCAAAGAGAGAATAATTATTTTTACTTTTATTGATGCTATAAAGTAGCATATACTCTGTTTGACAAAACAGTTGAATTTGTAACATTTCTGTATATCCATTTGTTATGTTTCTTATTTTATCATCTGTATTTATATGCAGATAGAATACTTTCCAAATGATTTAAATACAAAGATGTGTAATAGAAAGAAGTAAAAAAGAAAACACACACACACACGGAACTCTGCACTAGAATTGCTTATATTGCTTTGGGTACAGAGTTCGTGTGCGTGTGTGTGTTTCCCTTGTTTTAAGAGTAAGGCATCTGTATGTGGCTCCATCCCTAAGAAATTGGTATAGAGAGACTTGCCTGGACCCTAGAGCTTTATCTCTGCCACTTCTCTGGGCCTGGCTGCATTCTCCTTCTCTGATATTGCTATTTTAAACACCTGCTGCCTGAACTCTGAATGAAGTGTTCATTCCTTTTATAGCTCCTGAGGTGAAAGTCCAACTTCTCCAGGAAGCAGCTGCCCGGGGAGACAGCACTGCAGACAGAATTCTCCCCACAGTGGTTCAGAGCACCTGCCAGTTAACAAAACTCCCGAAGCCCTTCCTGATCCAAATATCTCACACTTAGGTCCCTGTGAGAGAAAACAAGCTCGTTTAGTTGAATTCAAAATGTAAAAAGTAGAAACAAAAAAAAAAGTTCGCAATCTGATTACTGATTCTTGTATCAGCTTTGAACAAAGCTAGTCTTTTTAACTTCTCAAATAGATAGCATTTTGCTTCCCTGGTGGTGCAGAGGTTAAAGCCTCTGCCTGCAATGTGGAAGACCTGGGTTTGATCCCTGGGTTGGGAAGATCCCCTGGAGAAGGAAATGGCAACCCACTCCAGTATTCTTGCCTGGAGAATCCCATGGACAGAGGAGCTTGGTGGGCTCCACGGGTAGCAGAGTCGGACACGACTTCACTTTCACTTTATCCTTTCTACATGCTTTACTTCTTTATCCATCATACTTTCATGAATGAGCACTTTTAACGTTGAAGTAATAAGACCTTCCTCCCTCTCAAAATGTTTTTGTGTTAAATGAGATCATATGAAAGTATTTTCCATACCACTTAACCTAGTCATCATTTCATTCAGAAAATGAAATTTATTATTATTAATAAGACAAGATGATCATAATTAGATTTTTAGTAATAGTCCAAAAATGTCTGTATGTTGCACTGACTTTTTTACTTTAGTCAGTATTACTCTATCCATGCCTATTTTACTGAATGAATCTTAATTCATATGTTTAGTGGTTTATAAATAATATATTGAAACACCCTAAATATAAAACTCCCTTGTCATTGCCTCTTCTAAACATAGACCGGCTAACATGGAAGCTTGACTTAAATGAGACAATGGTGAGAAAAGAATAAAGCAATTTATAGTATTATGGAAAATATGGTTTAATTACAAGTTAAAATGAGTGATTTCAGTGTTTGGAATTTACAGATTAGTACAAAACCAATATTTGATGATCTCCTAAGCATTTAAAATGTTGAGTTTTGCATATATATGTATATACTTATATATGTTTTTAAAAATACAGACACTATAAATTGTGCATTAAATTAAGACTTAAAGGTATGAATTTATGCCATTGGTTGATCATTAGTAAAGTTCACATCTTTTAGGAATTAGGTATAGAATGTATGAGAAAACAAAGAAAACTTTTTTTTAAACATTCATTATTTTCAGTATTCTTTTCTCCGACTTACAATATTAAAAATATGTATGTTTGAGAATTTGGTGTTATAATTAGATAGTAGCTCATAACTTTCAATCTCTTGTCCAAGAAATTTTAAAAATAGCTTTATTATTTCAAAGAAGTGCTAGAATAAAGTATATAGGAAATTGTTTTTCTTTCACAAAGTAAGAAATTAATATCATTTGGGTTTTTGGTAAAAATATAATATTTAAAAATTAAAATGTACTTGACATAATGCCCATTCTAAAAATAAATGTATATATGTTATTAATATTATATACTTATGCCTGGATGTTAAATGAAATTATGTCATAATAAAGTTAATGCCATGCATTACAAATTTCGATAAGCATATCATTTGTAACTTACACGACTTATTTGTACCTCATATCCTTCTCTCTGTAAATGGACAAAATGATAGTACTTGATGATACCTATCACAATGGATGTAAAGATTGAAAGAGAAGTAGATATAATGTGCTTAGAACAGTAACTGATAGATTGTAAAGGTAGTAGTATATTATTATTGTCTACACAATAATAATGAATTGTTTCCTGCACAAGTGCATTTCTCACTTAAAAATTTCTTTAAATATATTTTAAAATATAATTGTCACCATCTGTAAGTGTGAGTGCTTCACTTAATAAAGAAGATCTTTGGACAGATTGCTAATTCTGTGTATTTCTCTTGACAAAGTCACACATGCCCCTACACCTGCCAAAACAAAAAGATAATAAGTGTTTCTGCACCAGAGTACCTTTTGCCACAGAAGCATTAAAAGGTAACTCAAAATATCATCAATCATAATATTATATATAATATTATTTTCTAGGGAATATTGCATATTATATAATTGTATGACTTACAAATACTTATATAAATGTATGTGTATGTTCATATCTATATCCATATCTATTATATTATCTAAGGAATAACTGTCAGGAAACATATTAAGAAGAGAACACTTTAAAAACAAAGGCAAGTGGGTGAGAAGATAGAATTTGTTCTGTTCTGTTTAATCTCTGCTTTACTCTTCTTACCTCATTTTGGGCTTGAAACCAGGATATCAAAGCTCTTTTTGTATGCAAAATTAGCTTGGAGGTTGTATGAGGTTCTGAATTTTTTATTTTTTCTGTGTGCTTTTGAACATTCTTCTGTCAAATTTAGAACTTTGTGATACAATGAAAAGACAGCTGTGAAGGTAGTTGGCCAGTCCCTTCACAGGAATGTCATTTGCACACAATTTAGCTTTGAATCCAAGGGAAATTGTGCTTTTCTTTTATTAATTAATACCTTTAATAGGAGCTTTCATTAATCAACATGTCTTGAGAAATGCTAGCCGTTTTCCATTGAGTTGAAAAAATCCTGCTGTGTAGGGTACTGGAAATGGTGCTGAGGCTTATGTTTGGGGAACGTGTTACAGGGAATTAGATATATGAAAGGAAAAAAAAATCATCCTTTGGCAGCCACAGGCTTTATTTCTTAATCAACTTAAAAAAATAAATAACCCAAATATGCTCATTTCTACTAAGCTCTCTGATATCTACCTTTCAGATTTAATCACACAGGAGATAGTGTCACAGAGTCTGTTAGGATAATTCCAACATCATTTCATTCAACTAGCACCTCACCAAATGGCACTTTATACCTCCCAAAATAGGGACTTGCCTAATGTGTACTAATGGATTTACTGGGTGACTCAATGGTAAAGAATCTGTCAGCCAATGTAGGAGACACAGGAGACAGGAGTGTGATCTCTGGGTTGGGAAGATTCCCTGGTGGAGGAGGAAATGACCCACTCCAGTATTCTTACCTGGAGAATTCCCACGGACAAAGGAGCCTGGCAGGAGGCAGTCCATAGGGTCTCAAAGAGTTGGACATGACTGAGCAGAGCTCCACACAATGTGTACTAAAGCCATTTATAAAGGAATTCCTTAAAAGATTTCAGATGCAGCAATCTCAGTTTTATTAGAAAAGTATTAACTATCTTAAGTTTAGGTTTAAACAATCTTGAACAAAACAAACTATTAAAGTTATTTTCTATACATTTTTCAACAACCAGATGTTTGGAACTGTGTATGTAAAACATCCAGATGATTGACTAAAAATTTATGTGTTTGTCATGATAATTGGCTGGGTATGAGCACAGCTTATGTTGAGGAGGGTATTTTTAGAACTGCTTCACTCATATCCCTATAAAGTAGGTAGTCTAGCAGATTTTTTAAATGGAGCAAAAAAAAGTCTCAAGAAAATCCATGCCATATGCAATTAAAGGATATATTCATTGGTAAACATTTTTATTCATATTATTTCATTGTCTAGACTTCAAAAGGATGCTAGATCACTAGCTGTTAAAATGTCCTATTTGGAAGTCCAGAGATGAAAAATGATCCAAGTTTGTAACCTGAGAATTGTTGCTTCATCTTTCCTCTATTAATGATCTGATCATCTTTGTTTTACTAACTTCTCCCTCACATATTAATTCCTCCATCTGAAACAGAAGAACCCATCACCCTTGCTGCTGTCTGACTCTAAGAATGAATAGCATAGTCTATCACTGTGGTTAAGAGTGCAGGCTGATTGGCTTTGTTCATGTTACACATTCCCAGTATCTTCATGTCTTTGTAGATAAAATGAAGATTATAGTGTCTGGCTCATAAGTTTATGTGAGGATTAAATAGAATATGAAATGTAAAGTGCCTAACAAAGTGCCCAGTACATACTAAAAAGAGTATTTACTGGCTTAAAGTGGTTCCTCAAGTACAGAGACAAATGCTGTGGATCTTTCTTATTTCAAGTAGTTATGAACCGACCTCTAACCCCCACCAACCACTTTACTCTGTTCACTCAATACTGAGGTTAGTTCCCCACCAAATACTTGATTGCTTAGGCCTTCTCTGTATTTAACAGAAGTTATTGTTTGTGCCACAAATATCTGTGTTTAATTACTTAGTATCATAGTTAATATGTCCATGACTTTTCTTTCTGAACCAGGTTGCACTTTGGAAATTTTTATACACTTTACCATATTATTTCTTCTAAAAGCAGCTTAATTTTTGCCCTCATTCATCCACTCAACAAGTATTTCTATTTATTGTCCATTATGTAGAGGGCCTTAGAATATACAGAAGTGGCTAAATGGACAGTTCCTGGATCTTACTTTTAGCAGGGAGAGACAGAAAATAATAACCCAGTAAATAGGTAATATGTCTCATGGGAGTGCTGGGAATAGTGGTATTTTTTGTTATTTAACACTTTAGGTAATTCAGTGGAGACCTAAGGAAGATAGGGAGTACATTATGCAGACCTCTAGAGGAAGAGAGTTCCAGATAGAAGAAACAGAAATACCAACTTCTTGGGACAAGGGCTTGTATGACTTATTGGAAGCACAGCTGGAGACCCAGAGTCTAGAGCAGAGTAAATGGGAAAGAATGTGAACTGATAAAGTCAGGGAGGAATCAAGTGATCAGATTATGTAGGATGGTTGGTCACTATCAGGATTAGAGTTTTACTTATGGAGAAGGAAATGGCAACCCACTCCAGTACTACTGCCTGGAGAATCCCAGGGACAAAGGAGCCTGGTAGGCTACAGTCCATGGGGTCGCAAAGAGTCTGACAAGACTGAGTGACTTCACTTCACTCACTTCTTATGAGTGAAATAGGAAGGCTTGGAATTGTTGATCAGTTCAGTTACTCATTTGTGCCTGACTTTTTGCGACCCCATGGACTGCAGCATGCCAGACTTCCTTGTCCATCACCAACTCCCAGAGCTTGCTCAGACTCATGTCCATTGAGTCAGTGATGCCATAAAACCATCTTATCCTCTGTAGTCCCCTTCTCTTCCTGCCTTCAATCTTTCTCAGCATCAGTCTTTTCAAATGTGTCAGTTTGCATCATGTAGCCAAATTATTGGAGCTTCAGCTTTAGCATCAGCCTTTCCAATGAATATTCAGGACTGATTTCTTTAGGATTGACTAGTTTGATCTCCTTGCAGACCAAGAGACTCTCAAGAGTCTTAACCAACACCACGATTGAAAAGCATCAATTCTGCAGTGCTCAGCTTTCTTTAAATGGGCCAAATCTTACATCCATACACGACTACTGGAAAAACCGTAGCTTTGACTACATGGACCCTTGTTGGCAAAGTAATGTCTCTGCTTTTTAATATACTGTCTAGGTTGGCCACAACTTTTCTTCCAAGGAGCAAGCATCTTTGAATTTCATGGCTGCAGTAATCTATCAATAACCTTACATGCAGATGACATCACCCTTGTGGCAGAAAGTGAAAAAAAACTAAAGAGCCTCTTGATGAAAGTGAAAGAGCTGAGTGAAAAAGTTTGCTTAAAAGTCAACATTCAGAAAACTAACATCCTGACATCCAGTCCCATCACTTCATGGCAAACAGATGGGGAAACAATAGAAACAGTGACAGACTTTATTTTCTAGGCTCCAAAATCACTACTGATGGTGCCTGCAGCCATGAAATTAAAAGACGCCTGCTCCTTGGAAGACAAGTATGACCAACCTAGACAGCATATTAAAAAGCAGAGATATTACTTTGTCAACAAAGGTCCATCTTGTCAAAGCTATGGTTTTTCTACTAGTCATGTATGGATGTGAGAGTTGGACCATAAAGAAAGCTGAGCACTGAAGAACTGATGCTTTTCAACTGTGGTGTTGGAGAATACCTTTGAGAGTCTCTTGCACTACAAGGGGATCTAACCAGTCCATCCTAAAGGAAATCAGTCCTAAATATTCATTGGAAGGACTGATGCTGAAACTGAAACTCCAACACTCTGACCACCTGATATGAAGAAACGACTCATTGGAAAAGACCCTGATGCTGGGAAAGATTGAAGGCAGGAGGAGAAGGGAATGACAGAGCATGAGATGGTTGAACTGGAAGGACATGAGTTTGAGTAAGCTCTGGGAGTTGGTGATGGACAGGGAAGCTTGGCCATGCTGCGGTCCATGGGGTCTCAAAGAGCTGGACATGACTGAGTGACTAAACTGAACTGAGTTACCATCTGCAGTGATTTTGGAGCCTAGAAAATAAAGTTTGTCACTGTTTCCATTGTTTCCCCGTCTATTTGCCATGAAGTGATGGGACTGGATGTCATGATCTTAGTTTTTTGATTGTTGAATTTTAAGCCAGTTTTTTCACTCTCCTCTTTCATTTTCATCAAGAGGTTCTTTAGTTCCTCTTTGCTTTCTGCCATAAGGGTGGTGTCATCTGTGTGTCTGAGGTTATTGATATTTCTCCAAGCATTCTTGATTCCAGGAATTGTTGATGCTTTCATTTAAATTCTGAAGTTCATTCTGTTTGTTGTAGGGAGAATGGTGTCAATGGCAGATGCCAGAAACCTTCAGATAATTATAATAATCCATTATAGCAACAATTTAATTACTATATTTTCACTTCCTATCTTCATGATGGCAAGTCATGAATGTAATTTATCATANTTTCCTAGGTGTATATGCCCAGCAGTGGGATTGCTGGGTCATAAGGCAGTACTATTTGCAATTTTTTAAGGAATCTCCACACTGTTTTCCATAGTGGCTGTACTAGTTTGCATTCCCACCAACAGTGTAAGAGGGTTCCCTTTTCTCCACACCCTCTCCAGCATTTATTGCTTGTAGACTTTTGGATTGCAGCCATTCTGACTGGTGTGAATAGATAACCTCATTGTGGTCTTGATTTGCATTTCTCTGATAATGAGTGATGTTGAACATCTTTTCATGTGTTTGTTAGCCATCCGTATGTCTTCTTTGGAGAAGTGTCTATTTAGTTCTTTGGCCCGTTTTTTTGATTGGGTCGTTAATTTTTCTGGAGTTGAGCTGCATAAGTTGCTTGTATATTTTTGAGGTTAGTTGTTTGTCAGTTGCTTTGTTTTGTTTTCTCCTATTCAGAAGGCTGTCTTTTCACCTTGCTTATAGTTTCCTTTGTTGTGCAGAAGCTTTTAATTTTAGTTAGATCCCATTTGTTTATTTTTGCTTTTATTTCCAGTATTCTGGGAGGTGGATCATAGAGGATCCTGCTGTGGTTTATGTCAGAGAGTGTTTTGCCTATGTTCTCCTCTAGAAATATTAGCCTCTTTGTTACCAGTGAATTGTGCCAACAAGGAAGGTTCTACTCCAGTACCTCTGATCTACTTATGACTTGGATAATTTGGGGGGAGGGTGTAGAAGTGGGACAAGAAAAGCAAAGAGTTTTACAGTTTGCAGTCACTGTTGCTGGGGAACAAATCTAGCTTTGTCCTTTTCTTCTAAGCTTTAAGTTTTAAATCATTTTGGCAAATATTAACTAAAAGGGTACCTGAGAATGGGGTGTGTAGAAGAGGAACAATATTTATCATTCATTTTGATACTGAGTAAAGCTGTTTTTCCATTTTGGGTAATAAAGAGTTCAAAATGCAATTTGAAACTGTTTTAAAATAGATAACCCTTTAAGCAAGATTTGCTGCCCATTGAAAGTCCCTTCAGAGATTGATGGATAGTCATTCTGGTTCTTGAAGCACATAGTTTGATAAGTATTCAAGTCTCAGACTAATCATATTTTTATTTTATTGGTATTAATTGTTTGATTTTGTGTTATAATTCAGAACAGTTACATTTTTTGCCTATCTTGGTATCTTTATTTTTCCCTAAAAAAAATAAACTGTGTAAATAATACATGTCAAATCCCAATGCAGTGTACACCATCAGTATGAAAATCTCTCTATAAATAAAAGATTACCAAGCTTTAGCTGGTCCACTTATTTTGAGTAACCCTGCAAATAAACTCTTAGTCTGGTGAAATAATTTGTGTTCGCCTAGGAAGTCATTTCAATAGGATTTTATCTATGAAATAAATTTACTGTTTTCTTCTCCAAATTATGTGTATAGTCAAGAAATTACTACAAAGACAATTAGGGTTTTGCTGTATTTATTAACTAAATTCTGAATAAAATAGCACTTGTAACCTTTATAACTGATAAGGATAAAAATTTAGCAGAGGATAAATTTTGAATCTGCTAATGATATTGTTTATCATATGATTTGTAGCAGAACAATAAGAATTAATTATGTATAGTGTCATGAGTTAAAAAGACACAATTAAGACTAATGATAAAGTTCAATTTGCAGAATACAAGTCACTCTAGGTCCTGATACCTCTCTGACCTGCACCACAAGTTACTCTTTGTCCTGACCTGTACCACTTCCTTCCCATTCCTTCAGCAGTCCTTTAGTTACCTAGTAAGAGCAGAAGATAGACACAGGAAAGGTGGCTTATGTGTCTGAACTAAGCTTTCAGATGTTCTAACCCACATTAAGAGTTCATGCGTGCTCAGTTGTGTCCAACTCTTTGCCATCCTAGAACTGTAACCTGCCAGGCTCCTCTCCAACAAGAATACTGGAGTGGGTTGCCATTTCTTCCTCCAGGGGATGTTCCCAACCCAGGGACTGAACAAGTATCTCCTGTGTCTCTGGCATTGCAGGCAGATTCTTTACTGCTGAGCCACCGAGGAAGCCAGTTTGCATCTAGGCTGATGGTTTTTAAACATTTTGCAGTCATTGACCCATTTTAAAATTTACAGACTTGGTCTCTAGAAAAATTTTACATACCCTCTACATTTTATAGACTTCTTTATGTGAGAAAAATGCTCATGAAATCACTAAATTTATCCAAATAAGAACCTTGGTTACTCTTTGCGGTTGAGGACTGGGTCTTAATCCCTTTTGACTCCCAAACATCCAGAACAGTTCCTGACAAATATTAGGGACTCAGCAGAAATGTATTGGTTGTATATGTGTATGTACTTCTTTCTCCCTGCCTTCAAGCTAATCACTTTGCTTAAGCTGTGATTTAATGTATTGATGCTATCTTTAGGGCATAACACCAAGAATGCTGACATAACAGGAAAAATTTTAAATTAAAAGGATTAGTTAGGCATTTATGACTTAGGTTGCTTATTTTTATTCCAGGTTCTAGCATGCTTATCTGCTGCTAATCCCCATGTTTTCACAAATGCAGAATAATGATTGCATGTTGCAGTAAAAATATAATATTTAAATGGGATACCAGTATTTTACTATATAAATATATATATGTGTGTATATATATATATATCAGCAACATTATTTTGAGAATACAAATACACTGTTTATGAGATAAAGTCACAACTAATACTGTAGGTGCGGGTTCCTAATGCTAAACAGAAGTAAGAGGCTAACATTTTAATGGGTTAAGAATACCACCATTAGAATTTTCTCTCAGGTATTTCACTTATTCTTTCAGATTTTGATTTGAACAAGTGAATGTGAAGATGTGTTTTAAAATAGCATGTTGAAGATTTGAGGAAGAACATTTTGTCAGTGCAGAGCTAACATGCGTATGCTCTTTTCGTAGGTTTAGGACCTTACCTTTTAAAGGTAGTCTATTTAAAAAAGACATCTAGGAGTAAGTCAGTTTAATTTTTTTTTTTTCAAATCTGTTGGGCAGTTCACTTTAGTTCAATACCTCCTAGGTACAAATAACTTTGCTAAAAATTTCACATGCATCCTTCTTTGTGTAAGCGGAATAACGGTTCCCAAAGATGACCATGACTCAAAGGAGAACTAACATTGCAAAGCAGCTGACCTTAAAATAGGGACATTATTTTAGATTATCCAGATGGACCCAAGAATATCACATAAGTACTTAAAAGTGAAAAAGGGAGGCAGAAGAAGAGAATCAAAGGGAGATATGACTGTGGAAGTGGGTCACAGTGATGGAATGTAAGAAATACTCAAGCTACCCTTTCTGGCTTTAAAGACAGAGGAAGGGAATCGTGAGCAAATAAATATGAGGACCCTCTGGATGCTGGAAGAGGAAAGGAAATGGATTGTCTATTGGAGACTCCAGAAAAAAAAAACATAATTCTACCAACACCTCAGTTTTCAGTAAGAAAAATTTATATTGGACATCTAACCTATAATTATGGGATAAATTAGTGTTGTTTTAAACCACTCTTTGTGGTAATTTGCTTTGGCAGCAAATAGGAAACTAATACACACACACTCAAAAATAGAAAATACTTTCATCTCTATCAGGAACAGGGTTTCCCAACCTTGGCACTGTTAACATTTTGGATCATATAATGAATGTGAGTGTGTGTGGTAGAGGAAAAGAAATTTTCTGTATATTGTGAGATATTTAGGAGCATCCCTGGCTGCCTGGCTGCTATGTATTGCATGTCTGTGTCCTGCCAAAATTCATATGTTGAACCCTAATGCCAACATTATGGCATTAAGAAATGGAGCTTTTGGAAGGTACTTAGGTCACAAGCATGAAGCCTTCAAAAACAGGATTAGTGTTTTTATAAAAGAAACTCTAAAGAAATCTCTCCCGCTTTCCACCATGTGAAGTTACAGTGAAAAGTCATCTAGGAAGTGAGGTTTCATCAGACACCAAACCTGCTAATGTCATGCTTTTGGATGTTTAAGTCTATGAGAAACAATCATTTCCTGTTTGTAAGCCACTCTGTTTATGATATTTTCTGATGGCAGCCTGAATGGACCTATACACTGGCCTCAACACCTAAGACATAGTAGCATGCCCTAGTTGTGACACTCCAGAGTATCTCTAGATATTAACAAACATTTGCTGAAGTGAAAAATTACCCCAGGTTGAGAACCATTTGACTAGTAGAAAAGATGTATACAAGTTTTAATTATCCACTGTGTGGCAGGTTGTAACAGGCTCCATGAAAGTATGGAGCTTATCTCTGACAGCCCTACTCATTACAAGTGATTACAATAAGGGCTGTCATGTAAGTTGAGCTAAAATAAATATTTAATAAATGATAGAATGAATGAGTGAAGGCCCCTAAGAATACAAGTCAGCCAATAACCAGACAAAATTCTTCTCATGCTTTTCTCATTCAGTATTATTTAGGCTATATCTTCCCTTGAAACTAGTTAAAACCAATATTCTCCTAAGTAGTCTAGTGTGGTTTATGCATTGGATTGACTTCAGATGATGTTCACCTCTGATATTTACAAAATATATGAAGTTGGTTCCAAGTGTCACCATCTTTTTAAGACTTAATTTCATTTGCGAGAAAAGTAATATCCAACTCTTTGGATGACTGGGAAAATTAAAATAAATTAGACATATAAGAAATTTCTCAGAGTATCTGACTCAAGTAAATATTCAAAAGATTTTACCTTCTTTTTCCAGTGAGCTAATAATGTACAGATATATTCTGTGCTCTTTATTTCCTTTTGATTGGCATATAATTGAGATTGTTCTCAATAATTTCAAGTGACTTTTATTTAAGAATTAGACAATGAAGTTATTCTGTAAAACACTGGTAAAATTAATTACTCATCCTTCCTGTGAATAATATCTATGTGAAAAGATATAAGAAATTTATACCAATGCAGGGTTTGGGGTTACAGTAATTAGAAAAAAAAATGTGTACTAAGAAAAATAAATAAATGCTAACTAATATGAAAGGAAAGATAACGGTAAGAGTCATTTTTGCCTATTTGGTCTCAGAGCTATTCTTTGTAACTCTTTTGTTATGTTTTGTATCATGGGATTGTCTGACCAACCCTGCCTCCATGGGTGTGTTTCCAGGCTTCTTTGTTTTCTGGAAGGATTCATCCAGTGGAAGACACTGGCAAGAAATGAGACAGAAGAAAGGGAGAAGGCAGGCTATTTTTGCTGTCTCATTATCCCATGCTATTCTCCTTGACTCCAGCTCATGCCAGGTAGTCCTCTGCTGTGGATCTAGCTCCTGATGAACAGTCCCCACCTCTAGGATCTGGTAATGTTACCTGCTTACAAGCAGGGATATCAATGGCTTCTTGTTACAAGTCTCTGAATTGCTCATCTTCATATGCTTTGTCCTTTTAGTCCTTCATTACTTGTGTAAACAATTCCCTGTATTAAACCCCCCTTATGTGAAAGACATACTGGTTCCTATTTTCCCGAGTGGATGCTGACTGATACAAATCTTTTTCGTAAGAGGTCAAGTGTTTCTACTTGTAAGTTCTCTCAAGAAATATGTTTTAAGCTCTATCATCTATATAGGTAACCATTTTATACAATAATAATTAACTTCTTTACATCCTTTAAAAAATATGTATATTAATATAAACCCAGACACATGTATATATCATTCCTGAGCATAAAAAGCAAATTTAAAAATAAATTTTTGAATTAATTACACATATATTGGAAGGAAACTAATTGTCAGAAAGGAAGATAAATTAGGAAGGAAAATATAAAAGTATGCATAAATATTAAATGCTGGTGTTTATGTGAGCCTTGGGCTTCTCTTTATTAGCTTTTTGGGTGCAATTATGATTAACATTTCATTTGTATCCTTAATGAATACTAGAGCTACAAATACACAATGGCATGAAGACAAATGACAATTTTTTATTATCTACACAGACTGAAAATTTAAGAAAAATAACCTAAAGAGAGGCTATAAAGCTGGGATAGTATATTTACCCTGGGATCTATGAATTGTGCAGCAATATTCCAGGCCTTAATCTTCACAGCTTCATGTGTGCCTCGTGGGAAAACTAATGAAAAGCAATTTGGGACTCCTCTGGTAAACCAGTTACCTGACTTTGGACACTAAGTCTAATGCCATGTCAGTTCAGTTCAGTTCAGTTGCTCAGTCGTGTCTGACTCTTTGCGACTCCATGAATCGCAGCACGCCTGGCCTCCCTGTCCATCACCAACTCCCGGAGTTCACTCAGACTCACGTCCATCGAGTCAGTGATGCCATCCAGCCATCTCATCCTCTGTCATCCCCTTCCCTCCTGCCCCCAATCCCCCCCAGCATCAAAGTGTTTTCCAGTGAGTCAACTCTTTGCATGAGGTGGCCAGAGTACTGGAGTTTCAGCTTTAGCATCATTCCCTCCAAAGAAGACCCAGGGCTGATCTTCAGAATGGACTAATTGGATCTCCTTGCAGTCCAAGGGA
>SJYV01047883.1:661497-694081 GCA_006410875.1 Neotragus pygmaeus | reverse complement strand
GAAAAGTGAAAGGGAAGTCGCTGAAAGTGTCTGACTCAGCGACTCCATGGACTGCAGCCTACCAGGCTCCTCCGTCCATGGGAGTTTCCAAGCAAGAGTACTGGAGTGGGATGCCATTGCCTTCTCTGCTTTCCTAACTACCTAATATTCCCTCCTCAAGAGATGGGAAGTCCAATTCTTTGGGGATAGGAGCGTCGAGTTCTTTCTGGCTACTTTCTGCTGAACTGGGACTGCGAGGAGCACTGGGCCTCTCCCTCTTGCTAGTTTCAAGCCTTAGAGTCCTTATAGCAGTGTCCATCTAATGGTGAGTGATACTTTCTGTGGTCAGCTGTAGTTTTGTATATCCTTGTTGAACTGGCACTGTTTGTTGTAACTTGTTGACCTGGACAGAAACAGAACAGGTTAGACAATTGATAATACGTGGAGCAACCATAAGCAGCATCAATATGATGTAACAATGACTAGTGGGGGCATTAGCTAACTCCAAATTCCCATCACCAGGATGGCTCAAGTCCCTCCTTGTTCAGGGGTCAGAAGATCTATTTCCTGTCTATTTTGGAATACAACCCCTGCCAAGCTGTGTTGGCTCTGTCAAGTTGTGTTGGCTGAAAAATCATCCCCAGAACTAGATTTTGGGAGTGTTCATTAGATTAGCACTCATGTGTAGTTCTGAAAATGTATCTGAGACCAGCCAGGCCCTCACAGGTGTATTGAGTGTCCTCTTTTGTTTTCTTCCATGGCTTGACTCATGAGTAGTAAATCCAAGAGTCATGTCCTGATACCTTGACAGCTGTGTGGGTAGAAAGTATCACAGGGTAGGGGCCCTTCCATGTGGGCTAGAGTTGAGCATTTGGGGACCCATCTTTCCAGACTTTAATTAGGTCTTGAGTCTCTGGAGCTTATAATGGTGATTCCCTGTATCTTTTGGGTCCTGGTTGACACTTCACAAGTGTATATCCTGTTGTAATTGCCCAGTGGCCATGGTATAAGACCAGAGGATCTGAGCTTTTGGATCTAGGAAGAGGTCATTGACATAGACAAAAGATCTCCCATATAACATCTCATAAGGACTGAGACCAACCCTTAGGTGCAATATGGGTGCAGAGGAGAGCTATTGGTAAAGCCTCCTTCCATTCCAGGGAGTTCTCCTGGATTATCTTTTTTATCACTGATTTTAAGAATTGATTGGCTCTTTCTACTTTTCCTGAAAACTGAGGCCTGCAGGCACAATGGAGATAATAAGTAATGCCCAATGCTTTAGAGACCCCTTGGGTGACCTTAGAAGTAAATGATGTCCCATTGTCACTTTGTAATGACCTGGGCAAACCAAACCTCAGGATGGTTTCATTGGCCAATTTTTTTTTTTTNCAGGCACAATGGAGATAATAAGTAATGCCCAATGCTTTAGAGACCCCTTGGGTGACCTTAGAAGTAAATGATGTCCCATTGTCACTTTGTAATGACCTGGGCAGACCAAATCTTAGAATGATTTCATGGAGCAGTTTTTTTAAACTAGCCTTCTCAGTTTGGGTGAGAAAGCCTTCAATCCATCCCGTGAATGTATCTATCATGACTAATTGGTATTTATACCCTTGAGAAACTGACATCTGGGTGAAGTCTATCTCTCAGCCCTCTCCTAGGTAGGTCCCACATCATTGGACAGGCTGGGCCAACTGAGGTCTTCGAGCTCCTTGGGGTTGGTTTAATTGGCAAGTGGGACAAGAGGAGCCCATTTGCCTTATAGTCATTTGGAGACCTATTCCTCTGAAGGACCTTTCTAGTAATCTTTGGAGGGCCTTTTCCCCTAAATGAGTGGTGGCATGTCAGGAGTTAACAACTTCCACTGAAGGTTCCCAGTCATAAAAAAGAATCCCTCCTTTTGGAGCCACCCTATATGATCTTCTTGAAAGCCCTCACGCTTAGCTCTAAAAGTCTCACCTTCTTAGAGCTTCTGGCAAAAGCTCTAAGGAGTTCCTGGCAAATTAGTCTGTGGGACTAAGGTGGCAACCCCTATTAGGTCATTGTTCTGTAATGCTGCTCTCTTAGCTGCATGGTTGGCTGCTTGGTTCCCTCATGCCATTTCCATGCTTCCTTTTCAGTGTCCTTTACAGTGGGAGACTGAAACCTCAGCAGACAGATGGACTGCCTCCAACAGTCTAAGGATTTGATCACCATTTGACTGGGGACCCTTGAGTGGTTAAGTGGCCCCTTTCTTTCCAAATAGCAGCATGAGTATGTAGCACCAGAAAGGCATACTTGTCAGTGTAAATGGCTACTCTTTTTTCTTTCCCCAGCTATAAATATCAAGACAGTGCTATGAACTCAGCTAACTGGATTTATCCTGCAAAAGTTTAGCCTCTGTGATCTCAAAATTGGAGACTACTACATATCCGGCTCTTCTTTTTCCATCCAAGACAAAGCTGCTTCCATCAGTGTACCAGATTTCTTCAGGATTAGTCAGAGGATCTTCTGACAATCCCTTTCAGGGTTTTGTCCAGTGGTCCGAGGTTTCTAGGCAAGAGAGAAAGGGGAGAGAGCCCTTGGGGGTAGGCAGGAGGGTTGCTGGTAAAAATAGTTTGTCCTCAAAAGAGATTTTTAAAGCATCTTCTATCAGGATTGCAATAGCTGCAAGATTTCAAAGGCATGGATAGATTTCTCCCCAGTAAGGGAATAGGATACTCAGGGACCAACAAAAACTGATGGGAAAATATTTGTCCATCTCAGCAACAAAGAAGTGCCCTGCTGAATCTTTTAGTAGTTGTTTTTCCTGTAGCACTCAAATGGTACAGGTTTGGGAGGAGAAGATTCTGGAGTAGGAGGTCAGGACAGAGTAGGTAGCCCCTGTGTCAACCAAGAAATTCTTGGACATACCTGCCACATCTAGTTGCACCCTTGGCTCCAGACCCATGATGGTTATCTGTGACAGGCGGACTGGCTAGAGTGGGCTGCTTCAGTCCTGTTGAACCATCATGAGGGAAGGCTTGTTGCTCGACCTTGAGGCTCTTGGGTCCCCAGGGTAGAGTGCTGCCTGATGTCCCAGTTGATGGCATTTGTAGCAAGCCATTTTAGGAGACTTGCCCTGGGTTGGACACTCTTTGGCCCGATGCCCAACTTGTCTACAGTTTAGGCATTTGCCCCGTGCCTGTCCTTCAAGGACTCGGGTTTGCCATAAGGCTTCCCTGGAGGGCTGGCCAGCATCTGGGCATGCCCTGTCTCTGCTTGTCTCCCTTTGCTGGGCCTTGGCCTCCTTGTCCTGTTCTCTGTTATAAAAGGTATTTGGTGGCTATCTGAACCATCTCATCTAAAGAAGCAGCAGGGTCCTGCTGCTGTAGCTGTTGTAATTTTATCCTGATGTCTGATGCATGTTGGGATAGGAATTTATCCTTTAAAATCACCTGTCCCTTGTAAGATTCTAAGTCCAGAATGGTAAACTTTGGGGGGGAAGCTTCTTTTAGCCTTTCCAGAAAGGCAGCAGGATTCTCATTTGGCTCCTTAGTTATTGCTGAGACTGGGCGCAGTCTCACAAGTAATAGGCTTCCTTCTATTTCCATGAGTGTACTTCCTTAGGGGTGAGTCTTTCTGAAGCGTATGCTACCCAGTACTGTTGCAACCTGAGAGCCAGGCATCCCCATGTCAGGGTGCAGATCCCTAGGCAGGCTGAGGCATGACAGCCTCCTGGACATTGAATCCCTGGGCAGGTCAAGGCAGGTTGGCCTCCCAAGAGTTGGGTCCCTGGGCAAGTCAAGGTGTGATGACCTCCTGGGACCCCTGGACTGGTAGATCTACAAGCAGGTTGAGGTGTGACAAACTTTTGAGGACCAGATCCCTAGGCAGATTGAGGCAGGCCAGCCTCCTAGGACCCCTGGACCTGAGTTGGGTGTCCCAAAGGTCTCCAGCCTGACCAGTGCTGGGTAGGACTAAGGGGTTGTAATTTTAACTAATTGCCAGTTTGTTCACTGCAGATGGGGATAGATATCATGATGTAAGCAACCCAAGCCTGTGCCCTGAGACTGGTAACCTGATGAAACAGCCATAAGCCTTATCCTCTTACTGCTCTAAGGGAATGTAAGTCACTGATTTCCTCCCCTAGTCCTCCATAAGAGCAGATTAGGGTATCTCCAATGGTAAACATTTCATTGTCATAGATCCACTTTAGGTAATAACAGAAGTAATGACAAAGGGGTGGGTTATCTGACCCTGTTAGGGGCATTAAGGGTATTTTAATAATAACAGGGGGCAGGGTCCTGGTTGTAAGAGTTAGTAATTGGCCTAAGAACAAATTGATAAGAGGCAACAGACCAAAAGTGGAGGGGAGATTTGATCTGGGGTATGTTTGTAACTTTAGGAGAAGGGTGATAAGGGTTTGGGCCCAAACAGCCTACAGTGCTAACTCCCAAAGTGGCAAACATTATGCCTGGAAGCCCAATTGCCTATGAAGGGATGTCAACAGATAGACTTCTAGCAGGGACTGTGTGCCTGTCTCCCACCCTAGCAGGTTCACTGAGAGATGCTGATGTTGTGCATGTTGTAGGAAACATGGAAGATGAAGGGCTGAATATCTAGAGGGATTGGATATTATACAGTATTTCCCTCCCAAGAGCAAGCTATTTCTGGTTGTCCCTCCAGAAGATTGTAGAGGCAACATCATGGGCCTGGATGGGGCTCAGGAAAAGAGCATGAAATGGGAGGGAAAGGGGCGGGGCACAACTTTTGAAAGAATGACCTAGAACAAGGTCATAATATAAACCAATTAAAATCAAATGAGTCCAAGAGGAGAAGTCAAATTCAAGTAAACCTTAATCCCCAATCTGTATACTAAATGACACGCCCAGAGGTGGCAGAACAGCTCCAAGGCACTGTCAAAAGATGGAGGAGTGGATGGTTCCCCAATGTTTGGGATGATCCCCCCACTCACCCAGCATAGGAATTCAGAACCCAACCAGACCACATTCCATGGCTAAAGCCCTTGCCCTCTGTAATGGCCCACAGTCTGCAGAGTGTGCTTCTCTCTGAATCCTAACAAATCCACCTCTTACTGATCTCTGTGTCTCTAACTGAATTTTTGCAATGAGACATCAGAGTCTGAGCTCCATAGGTCCTGAAGCCAGACATCATGGGTTTTGGCTGGGCTCAAGTCCCAGGAGAAAGGAGCTGGAGAATGGGAGCAAAAGCCGTAGGGAAAATGTGCCAAGGAATCCCCTTCATAGCCTGCTGGAAAATCTGCTAAATACCTGACCTGTGCTCACAGTTTTCATTGGCCTGATCCTTGGCACAAAGAAGATTAAGGACAGAAGAACCCCCACCGGCTTGGGTAATAGCTACTGGGGCTCAGCAGATAGTGAAGCCTTTGGGACATACTGAGGAGTAGCTGAACTCCAGGAGATGGTGATGGACAGGGAAGCCTGGTGTGCCGCGATTCATGGGGTCGCAAAGAGTCAGACACGCTGAGCAACTGAACTGAACTGAACTGAGGAGTAGCTTCTCCAGAGTCCCTCAATTGTACCCACTACTGCTCACCTGTTTACGGAGGTTTCAAGGAAACAAGAAACCAGAGATTGTAAAGGAATTATGATTTTGTTAGGCATATGTCCCTCCAGCCATAGGATTGAGAGCCTCCTACCTTAACCGGAGGTCTTCTGGAATCTGAGACTGAGCTGCGTGAGCTTTCTGCTGAGTCTGTTTTTCATTGTCCTGGTTTCCATCATGCTGGGCTTCTTGTCAGTTCCCCTGTGCTGGGTTTTCTTCTCATTCCACTTCTACCATGGGAGCTTTCACCAAGTAGGGCTCCTGCTGTGCTTGGCCTCCTCCTTGAGGGGGCCATGCTGAGGTTGTTTCAGCCAGGTTAAAT
The DNA here is from genome assembly GCA_006410875.1 of Neotragus pygmaeus. Taxonomy (NCBI): domain Eukaryota; kingdom Metazoa; phylum Chordata; class Mammalia; order Artiodactyla; family Bovidae; genus Neotragus; species Neotragus pygmaeus. The sequence continues at coordinate 688,233 of SJYV01047883.1, read as the reverse complement.
CCGAGTCACAGCACCATAGAGTCAGGGGAGTGTGTAATTTCCTCGGTTCTGTCTCGTCACAACAAAAATTTGAAGTGACGGATGTTAAAGCTCTCTGTGTCTCACAGCTCTCAGACAGATCAGTGTTACAGCTTTGAGTTACAGCTCAGTTTTCTTTAGAAAATAAAGGAAAATACATCCTCAAGATGTGAGGGCATGCGAACCCAAAAGACGCGAAAATAAGAGAGAGAGCCCGACCCTTTGGTTTCTCCTTTTACATGTTTTTTTTTTCCCTCCCCTGTGGGCCTGCTCTATGGAAACTGGGCTAGCCAGGTGTGCTGTTTTTTCTACCTGAGGTTCTCACTCTTGTCCTCGGACCTTCCTTTGTTCTATTTTCATGGGCTTTTCCCTTCCTTGTCTGGCAGCCACTGCCATTCTGGACTCCTTTTTCCTATTCTAACTTCCTAACACTTCCAATGAGTATTCAGAACTGATTTCCTTTAGGACTGACTGATTTGATCTTACAATCCAAGGGACTCTCAAGAGTCTTCTCCAACAGCACAGTTCAAAAGCATCAATTCGTTGGCACTCAGCTTTCTTTCCAGTCCAACCGTCACATCCATACGTGACTACTGGAAAACCATAACTTTGACGAGATGGACCTTGGTCAGCAAAGTAATGTCTCTGCTTTTTTCACTGTCTAATAAAAAGGACTGTTTATTTGGGATTAAAATATTTCTGAGTTTTTGTATTTTGATCTGATAATTCTATACATAATCTTTATATTTTCAGTGTTTCACAGTGTCTCATGATAAATGAGTACTTTTTAAAGATCTCCATATCACTTTGAATTTTGCCACCAAAATTGGTCATTGCTTATTATCCTGATAGTTAGTAAGGAAGAATGTAAGGCACTTTGTTTCTAATAAGGCTCATATTGCTTTTAACCTTGTGGACCTAAAAAAATATTCACAGCTTAAACATTGAAACATTGAAAGTTATGTTTTATTTGGTGGGAATATTTAGGACTTCAGGCCTGGGAAACAATATCTCAAATAACCCTGAGAAAAACTCTCTGAGGAGGTGAGGAGGGGAGCCAGGTTATATTGAAGTTTTGCAACAAATAGAAGATAGTCTGAACTTCAAAAGATTATTGTGAATTAAAGGAAAACCAGATATTCCAAGTTAAGGAATTTAGTGCTTTTCTATGTGTGGGAAGATGCAACAGTCTGGTCTCGGTGAAACAACTACTTTGATATGCATACTACCTACCTGGGCCCAGTATCCTATGTTTTCACATCCTGAGTTTCCTCTGGGCTCACCAGCTTACCATACATGGTAACTGCAATCACTGACAAAAGGCTATGTATGATAGCCTTTGTTTACTGATACGGCAAGAAATATTCCACTTTTCAACCTTATACTTTATTTGATTTTAAAAATTACACATTTATTAATCTTATAAGAACATTAAATAATATAAAACCATCTTCTAAATAAGTGACTAGAGTTTGAAGCTCTCTTTATAGGAAGCAGTATGGCCAGAATGGCAAGCAAACCGTTCCTTTTTCTACCCTTAGCCTATGGGAGTCCTGACTATCTTGCTGTACCCTTAAAGAACCTTGGTGTAGCACACCTCTGCATTTTTATTCCAACTTGAGCCCTCTTTCCTCCCTTTAAGCAGAATTAACCACTCCTTGAGTCCTCTTTGACCCTTTCCCCGCATCTGTCATAACTCATTATTGGTTGATATTTCTGTGTTCCTCGCTAAAATGTAAACCAAATGAGGACAGGCAATGTATTTTAATATAGTTCTCAATAAATGTGCTCAAAATGAAGTAATAAGTGCTTACAAGATGTTCCTGATGAATTTAAGGTTCTTCATCACAGAAATAATTCAAAGATAAAATAAAAAGGTTAAGGAAGTAAAGTGAGGGTTTATTTAAGCAAAATTTATGCACTCAGCAGGAGAGCAGCCAAACAGGTGAGTAGCTCTTCCCTGGATTTCCTGGGCAAGCCAGTTATGAACAGCATACAAATAAAGGGAGGGATATTCACTATGGAAGGAGGATTTGGGGGATGGATCATATACCCTGATTTTTCTAGCTCCATCTTCCCAAGGGAAGGAGGGATTTTTTTTGCTTATTTAGCTTAGTCCCATAGACGGAGGAGCCTGGTAGACGGCAGTCCATGGGGTCGCGAAGAGTCAGACACGATTGAACGACTTCACTTTGACTTTTCACTTTCATGCATTGGAGAAGGAAATGGCAACCTGCTCCAGTGTTCTTGCCTGGAGGATCCCAGGGATGGGGGGGCCTGGTGGGCTGCCGTCTATGGGGTCGCATAGAGTCGGACACGACTGAAGCGACTCAGCAGCAGCAGCTTAGATCAGGAGTGTCATGGCATCAGTGTTTGATGCATAGTTCTAATCTGCAAGGCTAATTTTGTTGTAATGAGAGATTATGAGCAATAGGTTACATTCAGATACAGAAGATTCCCACCTTCGCCCCTTCTTGTTTGTCTGCCTCTAGGGCACTTACCATCCAAAACGTGTGGTGTCTTATCAATCTGGAGGTTCCAGCTTTTGTTTGTCTGCTAATGGACCCCACTGTTTATAAGATGTGTGATTTTGTGCCATCTAACCCCTTGCCCCCATTTCTCTGCTCATATCTAGCTACCTGCCTGCTGTAAAAATAACTGAGACAAATCAGGTAATGTAACTATGCTTTGTAGAGAAAATGACTTCTCCAGAAGTTTGATGTCATTCTGTGGAAAAATATTAGACTGAGATAGACCTGAACATGAGTCTTGGCTCTGCCTCTTAGTATCTGTGTGAACTCAGGATTGAGATACTTAAACCTTAGATTTATTTCATAATTAAGAGATGAAATCTGTTAAGTACTAGACACAGAGTCAGTACTCAACAAACTGTTATAAGCAGTATTACTATTTGTAATGAAATTCTTTCACAAGATCTATATGTGCATTTATATTCAGTTGAAAAGATCAGTGATTCAACTCCTGTTTCTAATTTTCATTCCTCTAACTTCTTATTTAACAGATGTATTGAACAGCTTTATAATAATTGTTAGCTTCCTGTTTCTCTAACTTACTATTTTTCTATTTCTTTTATTTTGGAGGGATGATGACAGCACAACATAGAAAATTGCATATGCCAAGCCAGCCATTTTTCATATTTGACAAAAAGACTTCTTGTCAAACCTAAATGTATTAAAATGACACCCCACCATGTTGCTTATTAGAACTAATGAAACTCTTGCTAACCTTTTTATTTTAGACCAATCATCTCCCAGCCTGACAAACAAAACAGTTAGAAAAATAGATTTAATTGTTTGGCCTCTAACTTTCATAAAGACAGGCTAATTGTAGACCATGTTATTGGAAAAAACTTTTGGTGTCAACTAAAGGAAAAAAATAAAAACTTAATAGCAGCCAAAAAGTCTTTTATGTACAAAATAGTAGACATTACCAATAGCCAAAGTAAAAACACAAGAGCAAATAAATCCATTAATTAAAATAGTTGATAATAGGCACTGATTTCATAGTAAAATTATGTCAGCATGGGTTTTTCTATGTGAAACTACTCAAAAAGGAGGCACAGGTTTTCCTTACATTTTTCATATTTTAAGTAAAAAACAAAGAGAAGGAGAGAAACTAATGGTGAGTTGGAGAGAGACAGAGACTACATTGACCGTGGTAGTTCCCATCTCCTGTAGTCCCTTAGGAGTCCATGCTAAGGTAGTATTGTGTCGTTTCATAGGATCAAGTACTGTAGTGCTTTCATGCTTGGTTGCTTGTATAAAATTACGGAAAGAATAAATTAACACCCATATGTTTCCATAGAGAAGATGGAGGGACCTTACATTCAACAGTAAAGGAAAGTAAAAGCACAAAGTGACAGTGCCGAACTTAAAATCATATGAATAGTGGGATGATCAGATAAATGGTAGTAACGGAGAGCATCAGGTATTCATTGCCTAGACCTGCAGCTCATCATCAGTAGATGACCTGCAGTCTTGAGAAGCTGGAGGGTGAAAGGGAATAAAAAACACAGCACTGTGTATAGCGAGGACATGTTTGCTTAATATATAAAGATCCTGAGCCTCTATGGATTCTTTTTTTTTTTTTCATGAATTTCCAAAAGTTCTAATTAATGAGAAACCATGTACTTGTTTCTATCTTCTTGGTTTAGTTTCTTTTTTTGTTGTTGTTAATCATCAGATTTCCTTATGAATATAATTTTTGTATATTCATGTCTCCTGAGAGGCAGCCTATAGAGATATTAGGACTTTGTTGGCATACTTTGGAAATTCAGGAGCAAATGGTATTTTCAACTAATGTATTCATTCACAGCCACAAGGTGGTGCCTCATTTACCTCTTCTGTGAAATATAGATGGGAGAAAATAAGGGAGAAAGAAAAATAAAAGAAATTAAGTTGATTGTGCATTAATGTAACAATCACCTACATTTTCATTAAGGGGTGGTGGAGTATATGTATGGTGGGATTATTCTTAATATTGAATTATAGTTGGTTTGGGCTTCTCTGGTGGTTCAGTGATAAAGAATATACATGCCAATGCAGGACACCTGGGTTTTTTCTCTGGGTGGAGAGTATATTCTGGAGAAGGAAATAGCAGCCCACTCCAGTATTCTTGCCTAGGAATTCCCACAGGCAGAGGAGCCTGGAGAACTACAGATCATGGTATTGCAAAAGAGTCAGATATGACTGAAGGACTGACTACCACCACCAACATGGCTGGTTTACGATGTTGTGTTAGTTTCAGGGTCCCGTCTTTCATGGATGCTCTGCCAGTATATTCTGATAGGGTGCAAGTAGCAGTGTGTGTTGGTTCTGAAAGAGTTAATCTCATTCAGAGAATGTCTCAGAATCAAATCCTAGGTTAACCATGAACTCTGGTCTCAAAACCAGAAATATCACAATCTTCTCATATTGTTGAAATTAGAATGTCTTTGTTTTACATTAGTATCTGTTATGTTAATGGAGAGAATGTTGGTACTGTGATCAACTCTTCAAAGACACACTTATACCACTGAGGGATTAGAAACATGCTGGGAAAAATATCTTTTGTCTTGCATACACCAAGGGGTATACTTATTTCTCAGTTTTTTTTTTTCTCTCTTTTTTTTTTTTCCAGAGGAAACATTGTGTAACTAGGGTTTGCAACCATGTGTTAATGACTATAAAATTCACTTCACTTCAGGAATGGCAGCTCTATTTGTTTTCCTTTGTGTTTATGTGCCATCCTTTCCTTTGTTATAAAAGATTAGAAAGAAAATAATTGGAAATGAAATCAGGTTAAAATGAATAGAAAAAAATCTAATCAGTTGATGAAGGGATGTCATTTGGCATTGGGGCTTCTTTCAGTTTTAACATATTTTTGTCATTCCTTCAAAATCTAATGTCTAAGATTGAGAAATCTAAAAATAAGAACAGCATGGGTATATCACACAAAAATATGCGTTTAAAGTAACATCATGCTGGCTTCTCTTCTTGTCTATTGTAAACAAGTATAGAAAATGTAATGCAAGAAAGGATTACTTCTATATTTTACTAAATATATGAGAGGCTAGAAATATTTGAAAGTAGTATGTAAAAAGTGAAAGCACTCAGTCGTGTCCAACTCTTTGTGATCCCATGGACTGTAGTCCAATGGAATTCTCCAGGCTAGAATACTATAGCTCAGTTGGCAAATAATCCACCTGCAATTCAGAAGACCCCAGTTTGATTCCTAGTAAGATCTGCTGGAGAAAGGATAGGCTACCCACTCCAGTACTCTTGGGCTTCCTTCGTAGCCCAGCTCTTAAAGAATCTGCCTGCAATGCAGGAGACCTGGGTTTAATTCCTGGGTTGGGAAGATCCCCTAGAGTAGGAAAGACTACCCAGTCTAGTGTGTAGAGTGTATCTTTAATATTATTCAAACTTCTATTTGGATTTCCTCCAGAAAATTGTCCTGAATCAAACAGTTGTCATTAGTGCTAAAGATGTCAGAGAAAATTATCTTAAATGGTAAGATTGTAAATTATTACAATGAATATGAAAATATTCAACCTAATAGTAAATACAGGTCTATAAATATAGCTACATATATGTGTACATTTATATATATATGTATATAATTGAATATACACATATAAATGTATGTATGTATAAATAATATATTGGAGGGAATATGATAGACTACATAATTTCCTAAAATGTATTCTTTGGAGCAATGATTTTAAAATTTTTTGTGTAGTAAAAGAGATTCAAATGAGTTTAAAAACTGTGAATACTATACTCGCATCTAAAACATATGAATAGTAAATGTACATATGATTCTCTATGGGCAATTTTTTTTCATTGTAGCATCTGTAGGAGTTAGAATAATAGCCTCCAAAGATTTGTATGTCTTAATCCCTAGAACCTATGGATATGATACCTTTCATGGGTAAGAGTGGACTCGTTCATGGCAAAGAAAGCTGAGTGCTGAAGAACTGATGCTTTTGAAGTGTGGTGTTAGAAAAGACTCTTGAGAGTCCCTTGGATTGCAAGGAGAATCAACCAGTCAATACTAAAGGAAATCAGTCCTGAATATTCATTGGAAGGACTGATGCTGAAGCTGAAACTCTGAACTGACTCATTGGAAAAAACCCTGATACTGGGAAAGATTGAAGGTGGGAGGAGAAAGTTGGATGGCATCACTGACATGATAGACATGAGTCTGAGTCGGCTCCGGGAGTTGGTGATGGACAGAGAAGCCTGGCGTGCTGTAGTACAGGGAGTTGCAAAGAGTCAGACATGACTGAGTGACTGAACTGAACTGGTGGGAAAGAAGAGTTAAGGTTGCAGAAATAATTAAAGTTCTTAACACCTTAATTTCTAAATAGAAAGGTTATTCTAGGGAATAACTATGTAGTTCAGTATAATCATTAGGACACATATAACTGAAAGAGAAATATAGAAAACAAGTCAGAACAACATGATGTGTGAAAGACGGACCTGGCTTTGAATTAAAAGAAGAGACCATAAACCAACAGATAGAAGGAGTTTTAGAATGTGGGGGGAAAAATGCATTCATTGCTGGATCTGGAAGCCAATCCTGCCTACACTTTGATTTTAGCTCCTATGCCCAGTGTTGAACTTTAACCTACAGAAACATAATATTAAGTTTTTGTTGTTTCTAGCCATGAAGTTTCTGCTAATTTGTTTCAGTGGCCATAGGCAACCAAGATACTAGCTATGGCAAGTTGAATGGTTACTGTATGTCAGATATAATGCTAAATGCTTAATATATAGTATATTTAATCAATCTGAAGGGCAATAAAATGTTATCATTGTACCTATTCTGTGAAAAAGGAAATTGGCAGGGAGCTAATGTAGGTTAGGGAACTCATGTACACCTGTGGCAGATTCATGTCAATGTATGGAAAAACCAATACAGTATTGTAAAGTAAAATTAAAAAAAAAAAAGTATGCAAAGCAACACAAACAGGAGTTATAAGCTAAGCTCAAATTAAAGACTGACTACAAAATGTATGCTTTACATTTATCATTATTCAATTTGGTTTTTCCTAAGCTTCCTTGACTCTAAGCCTTTTCATTTCTCTTCCAGTTTACTTTTTTACTTTGGGAAACCTTAGTACTGAACAAAGAGAGTATATTTAAGAGAAAAACATCCTAATTCCAACTTTGATACTAAATAACCATTATCACCTTGTCTAAGAAATTTTGGATTTCTTGGTCTCAATTCTTTCAGGTATTGAGGTCCCCAGAACAGTGACTGCTCTTGCAAGGTTTTGAGTCCACTATTTAACTTTTATTTGTGCCTAAAGTTAGAAGTGTTTTGCATCTATTATCTTATTGCATTAATAATTCCCTGAGGATCAATAAATAGGAATAACTATTCTCATTTTACAGATATAAAAGTTGAATGCAAGGAAGTTGAAGTTCTTGCTACAGATCAAAGACACGGTAGGTAGCAGAGAGCCAGGTCTTAAGTAGACATCATCTGCCTCCTGACCACATCTCTTTTGACTGTTTTCCATTTCAGTTCAGTTCAGTTCAGTCGCTCAGTCGTGTCTGACTCTTTGAGACCCCGTGAATTGCAACATGCCAGGCCTCCTTGTCCATCACCAACTTCCAGAGTTTACCCAAACTAATGTCCATCGAGTTGGTGATGCCATCCAGCCATCTCATCCTCTGTTGTCCCCTTCTCCTCCTGCCCCCAATCCCTCCCAGCATCAGGGTCTTTTCCAATGAGTCAACTCTTCGCATGAGGTGGCCAAAGTATTGGAGTTTCAGCTTCAACATCAGTCCTTCCAATGAACACCCAGGACTGATCTCCTTTAGGACGGACTGGCTGGATCTCCTTGCAGTCCAAGGGACTCTCAAGAGTCTTCTCCAAAACCACAGTTCAAACGCATCAATTCTTCGGTGCTCAGCTTTCTTCAGAGTCCAACTCTCACATTCATGCATGACCACTGGAAAAACCATAGCCTTGACTAGATGGACCTTTTCCATTTAGTTATATTTTAATAAACATTGCAATACATAATTCTTACTAAATGCTTTATTTTCTATATCAATCTAAGCACTGATAAAACTAATATATTTCTAGTTATCAATGTATCAATCAAAAACATTAATTATAATTGACTAACATATTTTCTTAATTTTTTAAATAAAATATTTGATGTATTTACATCCAAAGAAAGAGTTCATTGAAAGATTATCAGTAGAATGACATGTCTTTTACTAGCGTGATGCTAAACTTGGATTTTTTTTTTAAGCACTATAGGAAATTCTGGCTTAAAGTCAAGACTCTAAGAATAGTCTTAAGCATGGTCACTTAACCTACTCTATAATCTTAAGATTTTGCCAGATAAATTGAATGTAGCTTTGAAAGTAATTTATTTATTAACTAGAATGGTAGGTGGAGCTGTAAAACTGAAATAGAATGGATTTCCAAGTCAAATTCCTGGACTTCAATTCACACTCTACCACAATTAGCATTGTCACTGTTAGCAGACAATTTTAAGTTATATAATCAGTCAGGGTCAGTTTAATCATCTGTAAAATGAGCATAATCAGGTATTTCTTGGCACCTAAAAGGTATCTGAGTGTATGAGTATCTCACTACCCATACACTTCTAAAATCGGCTTGAACTAAGAGCCTTTCTAACGTTTCCCACTGTTCAAATGTTCATACTTTAATTTTAGTTGTTTATCCACTGGATTCTTAGTGTCTTAAAGGTTGAGATGGTTGTCTTATTTAAAGATTATCATCTGTATCTAGCATGTGGTCTAGCCTCCAATAGACGCTTGTTAAATATTTGTTGAATAAATGAGTCATCACTGAGTGTTACTTGGCTGATTTATAATGTGTGCTTTTGCATAGTCACTTTTAGAACTCAGTGATATGCAGAGAAGCTTTTTTAAAAGATACAACACACAATATCCTGTTCCTACTGTTGATTTTTGTTTTAGTTTATTTCCTTTTTCTGGATCTAATCATGAATTGAATCTAATATCTAAGTAACTCCTTTTATAGCCTATGCATAATTACTTCTTATGACTTCCCTGTAACTCAAATGGTAAAGAATCTGCCTGCAATGCAGGAGACCAGGTTTCAGTCCCTGGGTTGGGAAGTTCCTCTGGAGAAGAGAATGACAATCCACTCCAGTATTCTTACATGGAGACTCCCATGGGCAGAAGAACCTGGTGGGCTACAGTCTATGGGGTTGCAAGGAGTCAGACATGACTGAGCGACTATCACACACATACATAATTACAATGATGACTTTGATGAAGCATTTTTAATATTTCTGATGTAATAGTTGCTGTATTTTTGTGGTTAATATTTCTAATGCATCCTCAATATTAATATATTGATTCAGTATTCATAGTGTTTGTGAAGTCTAATTTATTTTCCCAATCTGGCCTAGAGAGACTTATATTTGGAACTAACAAGATNACTATATTGTTGTTTAGGTGTGTGTGTGTGTGTGTTCGGTCAGTGAAAGAGTTAGTGGGACATGTATTTCTAGTGGGCCTCCAAAATGTTATTTTATTATAACTGTAATTTTAACTATACACCTGAAACTAACACGACATTGTAAATCAATTATACTTTAATTTTAAAACAGTGTATCTTAAAAAAAAGTCCCTTTCCTATGAAGATATGTTAAACCTCTTGTCAAATATGGATTCATTTATTGGGAAAGCAATTATCAGTGGATCTTATTTTAAATGTATTCTCTTTTTGTTAGCTTTCTTACTCTTTCTAGATCAGAGAGACTACCCCAAAACATTATTAAATTCAGAAGCTAAATTTAAGTTTATTTGCCCTATCCCAAGACTGAAGGACTAATTGGTATGAATGGTCTTCATATTGTTTAAGTATTGATTAACTTTCAATAATCTTCATGAGTTTGAGTTTGATTGATTCTATTTGCATTGTTCTAAGTGTTAGATTCGCAATAAGAGGAAACTTCCAAACACAGAGTGAATTTCCTTGGTATGGATGATATATAAACATAAATGAAAGACTTAATCTTAGAATTTGAGATGGAAATTTATATTTAATTCACTAAAAATGATTTATTGATCAAGAAATTATGAATTTAAAATACATGAACATTTCTAAACATAACTTTTAAAGAAACAGTTAACTTTTTTGTGTTTGCATACAAATAAGCATTAAAATATGAACTGAAAAACAGTCAAAGAATAGAATAAATGAGAATTTGAGTCTTTTCCAAATATCTCAGTGACAATATTGGATCAGATATCTTTCTTCTTAAGAGAGAATTATAAAATGAGGAAAAACTATTAGACTATATAAAAATGCCCTCCTTAAAGAAGAAAAAGTCCTTTGAGAGTATTCTAATAATACAAAGAATTAAGGTGACTGCTTTAGTACTCACCCACAGGCTGTATTAGAGATGGACTGAGATAAAATATCTGTATCGTAAACTTTGAATGTAGCAAGGACTCCCTTGCAATCTGCCATCCTGCTAAGTCGCTTCAGTCGTGTCCGACTCTGTGTGACCCCAGAGATGGCAGCCCACCAGGCTCCCCCATCCCTGGGATTCTCCAGGCAAGAATACTGGAGTGGGTTGCCATTTCCTTCTCCAATGCATGAAAGTGAAAAGTGAAAGTGAAGTCGCTCAGTCATGTCTGACCCCTAGCAACCCCATGGACTGCAGCCCACCAGGCTCCCACATCCATGGGGTTTTCCAGGCAAGAGCACTGGAGTGGGGTGCCACTGCCCTCTCCGCTGCCATCTGAGGTATGTTATATAATAGAATCCACACTACTGATTATGAGATGATGCAACCTTGTTCTTCTATATAAGTGGATTTTTAACTTCTTTCTGGACACCAGATTGAGTGGGCAGATACCAAATGAGTAGAAACTCCTATAATTGTGACTATTCCTTAGAGAGTTTGCTTGAAAAAGCAGGCACTTATGTAAGGATTGGCTTATAAAAACTCTAAATTTGTTCCCAGCCACCTTTATGGAAACAGACATTACTTATTTTCTTAAGAGACTGCTCATCTTGCCAAGTCTCGTATTGGAAGAGACATGGAGATAAACCTTAAATGATAGTGTTCAAAAGTTTAAGAGACATTGCTACTGCATTAAGTTTATATTACTCTATCAGACTTTGTGTCTTACCAGGGCCATTGTATTATCTTTCATTTAAGAATGATGTGTTATGCTGTACCATAAAGCGAATTTGATTATTTTTTGGAAATTATACCACAAATATAAAACAATTTTGTCCAGTTTTGTAGAAATGGCAAATGAAAGTTACTAATCATGCTATTTGATAATGTAAAAAATAGGTCTTTGTCAGTAACATAAATTAATTTTATTAAGTAGTGTCTATTTGAGATCATATTATTAATAAATATGCCCATGCCACCTCTTTTCCCTTCATGTAATGCTGATAAATACAGTTGCTCTCCTTAGCAATGGCATCACAATTGCCTTCGTTCCCTGAGACACTGCTTCATTCTGGATTTCATTTTGGCTAGATAAAGATAGACTAAAGGATTTTAATAACAAAGTGATGACATGGAGTCATCATTATAAATTATTGTACCATATAAATAGGGAAGAAAAGTAATAAATCAATTGTTATTAAAGGAAAGAATAAGACTGATACAAATTTTAAGTCTATAAATCCATTTCTGCACACTAACATTAAATACATAAAAGATATATCTGCCTAGTTAATGGAAGGAAAATAATTTTAATTATTATAAACATGTATATGATATATATAAACATGTTTATTATAAATATCTATATATATAATATCTTTTAAAAAAGGAGAAAAAGCATCTAATGTAAATGTATTTAAGTATATTCCAAAATCCATAGATGATTATTCTTGTCACATGATTAAAAACAGCACCTTAGTCTTAGAACTTCCAGGACACCTTTAGTACTCTTTAACTGATTTAAAACTAATACTATCTGGCAAATTAAATATCTTAGTTGAAATGCTAGTATCATATACAAATCTTATGTCAAGTTTGGTTAATATTTTATAGAGCAAAGTGCATAGAAAATAACTTTGAAAATAACATTTCTGCTTTAATTTTTCTGGAGAACAGAATTATTTTAAGCTAAATAAAATGTATTTGTTTTACTAAACATACTAAAGACATAAGCATGCCTTGACAAAATGCATATAAAATGGATATGCCATCAGATCCCTTGGAGGAGGAAATGGCAACCCACTCCACTATTCTTGCATAGGAAATCACATGGACAGAAGAGCCTGGCCGATCACAGTTCTTAGGGTTGCAAAAAGTCAGACATGACTTAGTGACTAAACAGCAACAACAAATTACACAGTGTCATCAGAAGTCAAAGATGTTTGTGCTGGTGTACAAAGGTGAATGTATGGTTAAATACTAGTAATGTGAAGACTTAACCTAGTTTTCTGGTCTTTTAACTGGGTCACTGGAGGCTTACATACTTTGGATTAAGTTTCGTTGTTTTTATTTGATCTAAAAAGTCCCTGTGCTTAACAGAAATTTCATAGACAGATAAGTCTAAAAATGGGAAATTAATAAAAGAGAATTAATCATATCATTTCAATAAATCATTGATATATCCTAGCCTAGAATAGTTTTTCCTGTTCTGATACATACCTAACAAGTTATTATCATAAGTGTACATGAAAATATATAAATAAGGCTCATCTAGAAAAAGTAGTAACTTTTTATAACTTAATATATATTTGAAAGTGTACTATAGAATTAGCAATAACATCTTGTGCACATTTGTACTTATGTTCTAAAGAAATGTGTTAAACTAATTTACAATTTGTATGTTTTCTAATATAATAGTTAGCAATGACGATTTTAAAAATTATTACTATTGTAGTAATGACCTTACAAATATTGGGTTAAAGCATGAAAAGGAAAACCGTGCTAAGGTCTGAAGTGGTCGATTTATCTTTGAGGTAAAGTAACAGATTAGGTGTTTAGTTCAAAAGTTGGGTAGGTCTAAATGACACTGCATTTCCGAGTAGAAAAAATTGACAGTATCTGACCAAGCAATTCATCACATAGAGCACAACTGCAACATATAGAGTAGCTGTAATAGATTTTTGTTTCCTGTAAGTATGAATGATTCTGAATATTTTGTGAATTAAAGTTAAATTATTTTTAAGAAGTAATTATTTTGGGAAAGGATAAATAAATACCTTTCTTTGAATTCTTCAGAATTTGTTAAGTTTAAAAGCACACTGATCATTTACAGAATTTATGTTCTTTAATCTATAAATAAGTACTTGTACAGTGGACTCTGGAATGATGATGTCCAGTCTTGCAATTACCAATTGAATCTTAACCTTGTGTGCCTCTATGCTGCCCTCTTTCAAATCTAAGTCTGTGAAATGGGAGAAAGAAGACCATTTTGTTCTTAATATCTTTGAGCGTGAAGTTGACAATATAAATACATATAATTTAAAAAAAATAAACACTGTAATTATTCTATTTTCCCCATTTTTGTTATGTTATGGTTAAAAATCAAACATTAGAAGCTCACATCTTCCCTCTTGGCTCAGATGGTAGAGAATCTGCCTGCAATGCAAGAGACCTGGGTTTGATCCCTGGATGGGGAAGATCCCCTGGAAAAGGAAATGGCAACCCACTGCAATATTCTTACCTGGAGAACTTCATGGACAGAGGAGCCTGGCAGGCTACAGTCCATGAAGCAGCGAACAGTCAGACATAACTGAGTGACTTACACTTCACTACATCTCATTTTTTAGGAAAAGGGTCTTTGACATGACACTCATCAAATAGTACAGTGCCTATTATGGTTAGGAGGCTGTCTCTTATACACATCTTGTTTAAGAAATAAGGAAAAATAAACCAGCTCATTTCCTTATATTTAAGAAAAGAAATAGTCCCCAAATTCTTTTATATCTTCTTTGTTAACACATACATTACTTTGGAATCAAGAGAGCTAATGATTTAGATGCTGCTCTGAGGGATTAATAACTGTGACCATTAATTACACAGATTTTAAAAGAATAGACTTTGTCTGTGAAGAGGTTTTAGAAGTCAGTTTTCTCAGTTTACAAAGAAGGGCACTGAGACCCACTGGAATTGACTAGTTTCGAAAGCTCATAGAGATAATAGTGGAAGGAGTTAAGCAGACCCAAGTTTAAAATTTGTTTCTTTCCTAGTTGGAGGACTTCTCAGAGCCTCCTATCTTCAGCCAGCTGAGGTGAGTTGACCACCTTTTGAGGATGTTATGCATCAAGCTGAGTTCTCATTACAAGTGAAATATTCAACTTATTAGTCCTTGCCCTTTCTGCTTTACTTTTGGTCTGGAGTTCCTTCAATTATAACACATTTGCTAGAATTAGTTCAGTGTTTTGATCAGATATAATCAGATCATAATTGTCATAATTCAGATTTATAATTGAGGTTAAACTTTTGGAAATGTTTGTGTTAAACTAGGAAGAAATCTATGCTGGGAAAGATTCAATGGCATAGTGTATAGAAGAGACCCAGGGACTACTACATAGGGACTTAAACTGGTATGTTTTTCAGATTGTCTCTCTGTCAACTTTCCATCTGTTGGAAATCAATTATTTGATGTTTCTGCTGCTAAGTCGCTTCAGTCGCGTCCGACTCTGTGCGACCCCATAGATGGCAGCCCACCAGGCTCCTCCGTCCCTGGGATTCTCCAGGCAAGAACACTGGAGTGGGTTGCCATTTCCTTCTCCAATGCATGAAAGTGAAAAGTCAAAGTGAAGTCGCTCAGTCGTTTCCGACTGTTCGCGACCCCATGGACTGCAGTCCACCAGGCTCCTCTGTCCATGGGATTCTCCAGGCAAGAGTACTGGAGTGAGTTGCCATAATTCAACGTTTTGGCCAATTATATTGCCACAGTAAATTGCTGTCTGTAAGAGCCATATAGTTTCTATGGAAACTTCTATGGAGATTAATAATGGAAACAGAGAGCAGACCTAAGATTACTTAAGATTTCTATGAAACTACTCTTTTTCAGTCATGTGGCTTCTCAGATGGCTCAGTGGTTAAAAACTTCACTTGCCAATGCAGTAGACCCCAGAGACATGGATTTGATCCATGGGTTGGGAAGATCTCCTGGAGGAAGAAATGGCAACCCACTCCAGTATGCTTACCTAGAAAATCTTATGGACATGTGGTCACAAAGAGTCAAACATGACTGACTGACCACATGTTAGAAATAGTAAATTCTCTTGTAAATATTATTGATCACTTTCAGTTTAAACTTTTTCAAATAAGTCAAGTACAGGTAGAAGTTAAAGAACTGACTGTGACAGAGACAAAATAATCGATCTGTAATTTTTTCCCCTAGAGCTGAATGAAGTTGACTATTGGCTGATGGCAGTAGCAAAAGAACAAGGAAATTTTAGAGGTAAAAATAAATGGAGAGTCTTCCCAGTTTCCAAATGACTTCCAAAGACTCTTTACTAATTGCTTCTGAATGGTGGGTAAGATTTAGGTATAGTTAAGAGATAGGGATTAGGTTTAGCACTAGGAACACCTAAATCCAAGTTAAAAAGGATTTAAAGTATGTACTTCACCTTATACTATATTGTTGTTTAGGTGTGTGTGTGTGTGTGTGTTCGGTCAGTGAAAGAGTTAGTGGGACATGTATTTCTAGTGGGCCTCCAAAATGTTATTTTATTATAACTGTATTTTTAACTATACACCTGAAACTAACACGACATTGTAAATCAATTATACTTTAATTTTAAAACAGTGTATCTTAAAAAAAAGTCCCTTTCCTATGAAGATATGTTAAACCTCTTGTCAAATATGGATTCATTTATTGGGAAAGCAATTATCAGTGGATCTTATTTTAAATGTATTCTCTTTTTGTTAGCTTTCTTACTCTTTCTAGATCAGAGAGACTACCCCAAAACATTATTAAATTCAGAAGCTAAATTTAAGTTTATTTGCCCTATCCCAAGACTGAAGGACTAATTGGTATGAATGGTCTTCATATTGTTTAAGTATTGATTAACTTTCAATAATCTTCATGAGTTTGAGTTTGATTGATTCTATTTGCATTGTTCTAAGTGTTAGATTCGCAATAAGAGGAAACTTCCAAACACAGAGTGAATTTCCTTGGTATGGATGATATATAAACATAAATGAAAGACTTAATCTTAGAATTTGAGATGGAAATTTATATTTAATTCACTAAAAATGATTTATTGATCAAGAAATTATGAATTTAAAATACATGAACTATTTCTAAACATAACTTTTAAAGAAACAGTTAACTTTTTTGTGTTTGCATACAAATAAGCATTAAAATATGAACTGAAAAACAGTCAAAGAATAGAATAAATGAGAATTTGAGTCTTTTCCAAATATCTCAGTGACAATATTGGATCAGATATCTTTCTTCTTAAGAGAGAATTATAAAATGAGGAAAAACTATTAGACTATATAAAAATGCCCTCCTTAAAGAAGAAAAAGTCCTTTGAGAGTATTCTAATAATACAAAGAATTAAGGTGACTGCTTTAGTACTCACCCACAGGCTGTATTAGAGATGGACTGAGATAAAATATCTGTATCGTAAACTTTGAATGTAGCAAGGACTCCCTTGCAATCTGCCATCCTGCTAAGTCGCTTCAGTCGTGTCCGACTCTGTGTGACCCCAGAGATGGCAGCCCACCAGGCTCCCCCATCCCTGGGATTCTCCAGGCAAGAATACTGGAGTGGGTTGCCATTTCCTTCTCCAATGCATGAAAGTGAAAAGTGAAAGTGAAGTCGCTCAGTCATGTCTGACCCCTAGCAACCCCATGGACTGCAGCCCACCAGGCTCCCACATCCATGGGGTTTTCCAGGCAAGAGCACTGGAGTGGGGTGCCACTGCCCTCTCCGCTGCCATCTGAGGTATGTTATATAATAGAATCCACACTACTGATTATGAGATGATGCAACCTTGTTCTTCTATATAAGTGGATTTTTAACTTCTTTCTGGACACCAGATTGAGTGGGCAGATACCAAATGAGTAGAAACTCCTATAATTGTGACTATTCCTTAGAGAGTTTGCTTGAAAAAGCAGGCACTTATGTAAGGATTGGCTTATAAAAACTCTAAATTTGTTCCCAGCCACCTTTATGGAAACAGACATTACTTATTTTCTTAAGAGACTGCTCATCTTGCCAAGTCTCGTATTGGAAGAGACATGGAGATAAACCTTAAATGATAGTGTTCAAAAGTTTAAGAGACATTGCTACTGCATTAAGTTTATATTACTCTATCAGACTTTGTGTCTTACCAGGGCCATTGTATTATCTTTCATTTAAGAATGATGTGTTATGCTGTACCATAAAGCGAATTTGATTATTTTTTGGAAATTATACCACAAATATAAAACAATTTTGTCCAGTTTTGTAGAAATGGCAAATGAAAGTTACTAATCATGCTATTTGATAATGTAAAAAATAGGTCTTTGTCAGTAACATAAATTAATTTTATTAAGTAGTGTCTATTTGAGATCATATTATTAATAAATATGCCCATGCCACCTCTTTTCCCTTCATGTAATGCTGATAAATACAGTTGCTCTCCTTAGCAATGGCATCACAATTGCCTTCGTTCCCTGAGACACTGCTTCATTCTGGATTTCATTTTGGCTAGATAAAGATAGACTAAAGGATTTTAATAACAAAGTGATGACATGGAGTCATCACTATAAATTATTGTACCATATAAATAGGGAAGAAAAGTAATAAATCAATTGTTATTAAAGGAAAGAATAAGACTGATACAAATTTTAAGTCTATAAATCCATTTCTGCACACTAACATTAAATACATAAAAGATATATCTGCCTAGTTAATGGAAGGAAAATAATTTTAATTATTATAAACATGTATATGATATATATAAACATGTTTATTATAAATATCTATATATATAATATCTTTTAAAAAAGGAGAAAAAGCATCTAATGTAAATGTATTTAAGTATATTCCAAAATCCATAGATGATTATTCTTGTCACATGATTAAAAACAGCACCTTAGTCTTAGAACTTCCAGGACACCTTTAGTACTCTTTAACTGATTTAAAACTAATACTATCTGGCAAATTAAATATCTTAGTTGAAATGCTAGTATCATATACAAATCTTATGTCAAGTTTGGTTAATATTTTATAGAGCAAAGTGCATAGAAAATAACTTTGAAAATAACATTTCTGCTTTAATTTTTCTGGAGAACAGAATTATTTTAAGCTAAATAAAATGTATTTGTTTTACTAAACATACTAAAGACATAAGCATGCCTTGACAAAATGCATATAAAATGGATATGCCATCAGATCCCTTGGAGGAGGAAATGGCAACCCACTCCACTATTCTTGCATAGGAAATCACATGGACAGAAGAGCCTGGCCGATCACAGTTCTTAGGGTTGCAAAAAGTCAGACATGACTTAGTGACTAAACAGCAACAACAAATTACACAGTGTCATCAGAAGTCAAAGATGTTTGTGCTGGTGTACAAAGGTGAATGTATGGTTAAATACTAGTAATGTGAAGACTTAACCTAGTTTTCTGGTCTTTTAACTGGGTCACTGGAGGCTTACATACTTTGGATTAAGTTTCGTTGTTTTTATTTGATCTAAAAAGTCCCTGTGCTTAACAGAAATTTCATAGACAGATAAGTCTAAAAATGGGAAATTAATAAAAGAGAATTAGTCATATCATTTCAATAAATCATTGATATATCCTAGCCTAGAATAGTTTTTCCTGTTCTGATACATACCTAACAAGTTATTATCATAAGTGTACATGAAAATATATAAATAAGGCTCATCTAGAAAAAGTAGTAACTTTTTATAACTTAATATATATTTGAAAGTGTACTATAGAATTAGCAATAACATCTTGTGCACATTTGTACTTATGTTCTAAAGAAATGTGTTAAACTAATTTACAATTTGTATGTTTTCTANTCTCCTGCATCGGCAGGCAGATTCTTTACCACTGAGCAACCAGGGAAACCTATCTAACATATATATGTATATATATACACACACACACACACACACACACACATATATACATACAGATATATACTGAATACTGTAATATATATTAACATATTACTAATATATGAAGTATACAAAATATGTTTCATCTTATATAATTGAATGCTGTCATTTGAGTGAAATATTAGTTAAAAAATCAACAATAATGTCAATAACATAAAAACAAGAAAATCAATTGCTAACATTTTTTAAGACCTTAGTGCTTACCAGAAATTTAGTTTGAGAATAGTATATACTATCTTCATTTGTTGTCACAAAAAAGCTATGAAATAGACATTCTCCCCATTTTACAGATGAATATACTGAAGATCAGAGAATTAAAAATGCAACTTTAAAAACTACTGGAGAAGGGAATGGCAACCCACCCCAGTATTCTTGCCCGGGAAATCCCATGGACAGGGGTGCCTGGTGGGCTACAGCCCATGGGATCGCAAGGAGTTGGCCATGACTGAGTGACTAAACAACAGTGACAAAAACCTATACCTATCGTAAGTCAGATCTGAAGTTAAACCCCACATGGTACCATTAACCATTCTACCAACTGTTTTTGGAAATAAACAGAACAGGGTAGCATCATTGGCTGTTGGAAAAGGTGGGATTCTGCCCCAGGCTTTGAATAAAATGGTTCCCTTCCTCCCTGACTGTCTTTGTCCCTGCCTCCCTCTCTCCATTTCTTCCTTCCTAACACAATGTCACAGTTCATATTCTAGGGCAAGGATTTACAATTTTTTGAGCATATATTTTGTTCAAAATTTACTCTGGGATCCAAATATTGGAAACCCAAAATTAAGGTAAGGCAAGTGAGACAATGACAAAAGTTCCGTAATTAATATTTAACGCAATATTTTAAGCTGTAAAACATAATGAAAAACTCCACAATCCATGATGAATACATTATTAAAATTTTAAACAAAAACCTTGTATTTGCAGGATCTTAGCCCTTTAGCCATACCTTAGTGCCAAACATAGCTCCAGGGAAAATTTGTTCACAAAATAGGTGGCCAACTTGTGGGTTACAGTTGTTGTTGTTTTGTNATGATGATGTCCAGTCTTGCAATTACCAATTGAATCTTAACCTTGTGTGCCTCTATGCTGCCCTCTTTCAAATCTAAGTCTGTGAAATGGGAGAAAGAAGACCATTTTGTTCTTAATATCTTTGAGCGTGAAGTTGACAATATAAATACATATAATTTAAAAAAAAATAAACACTGTAATTATTCTATTTTCCCCATTTTTGTTATGTTATGGTTAAAAATCAAACATTAGAAGCTCACATCTTCCCTCTTGGCTCAGATGGTAGAGAATCTGCCTGCAATGCAAGAGACCTGGGTTTGATCCCTGGATGGGGAAGATCCCCTGAAAAAGGAAATGGCAACCCACTGCAATATTCTTACCTGGAGAACTTCATGGACAGAGGAGCCTGGCAGGCTACAGTCCATGAAGCAGCGAACAGTCAGACATAACTGAGTGACTTACACTTCACTACATCTCATTTTTTAGGAAAAGGGTCTTTGACATGACACTCATCAAATAGTACAGTGCCTATTATGGTTAGGAGGTCACTTTTATCCCAGAATCCCATCATGATGATTGTTTCATCTTCTGCAACCAATTGCCTACACTAGAAATCAATGACGTTGGTTGTTCATTCAATAATAGTGTTTTCAGTACTTGGTTTGTAGCATATATAGTGTAGGAGCTAGGGATTTTGTAGTATAAAAAATAGCTTCACGAACCTGCTGTCACAAGCTTACATTCTAGTGATGAGAGATGCATAATAAATAAAAAATAATAATAGTACCAAGCTGTCTAAATGTAGTTAACAAATAATACCTGCTTTTGGCAGGAGGAGGAGGGAAAACAGGAGGAATAGTGGTGATAGGCTCCTATGGAAATAAATGATACTTATTTTTGGATCATTTTGTTTCTACTCATTATGTCTGAAATTCAAACCTCATTTGCAAACTTTGTGCATTGATAATATGTTTTGAACAATTTCATATGGCTGCTTCACTGACACCTCAACAAATATACAAAACAAAGGTTAATATCATCTTCAGATGAATTTAATATAAAAAATTATCTTTTAAAAATGAGCTCTGTTCAAATCACTTACTTATATATTATATGAAGATAAAATAGATGTTTTTTAACACTTTAACACTACTTATCTATAGTGATATGATGGTAATGGCTATATATTAATATTTTCTTTCACTATTCTCCATTTTATGCCTTAATACAACTAGAATCTACTAAAATCTTGTTACTCTAAGTCTTTTCCCTTCAATGTATCTTTTTCAGGACAAATTAATATGAAACAAAACACCTACATTTTGTGTATAATAATTCTGTACATATTGAGAGATGAATTAAGCAAATAAATGTGCTTTCCATCTTTAGCCTCTATAATTGTGGTTATAGCTTAAATCTTGTTTCCTCTTAAAAGTTAATAAAACATGCAGATATTCTTTTCCCACATTAATTGGAGCCCTGCCCTCATTTTCCAGTACATAGTTGACTACCCTGAAAGTTAAATAACTCTAATTATTAAGATTCAAAACATTACATGTATCAGTGAAGGCAATTAAGATGATTTGAATATTAGTAAATGAAAATGAACTATTTCTGTTTCAAAAACCTAAATAGATATGCTTAGGGATTTTTACATTGTTAAGTTGCCTCAAAAATAATTGGACAATTCAATATAATAAAGTGAATGCAATAAATAATTTTAACTCACAGCAATAAGTAACATGCTTATTTGCATGATTAGGGTAAAGAATGCTTTGTACAAATACTAAACAGAGACTAATGGGGAAACCTAGATTATTACACTTTTAAACACATTACTGTGATTAACTGTGGCATAATTCCACTGTAGCTTCCTGTGGAAGAGTTCTTAAGCCTCTCCTATTTACTGTGTGAGGAAATGGCCATATATCACATCAGAGAAACTGCGTAGGACTTCCACAGGATTTCACACTCGGTGGCATAATACAGAGTTTGGTTGGAAATACAGAAATGGAAAACTACCTAAGCAGTCAGTGCATCAGCAAAGTTTTTTTTATTGGTTTTATATAACTCAACCGTTTTTCTTCACTAGCTGTGTTTTCTCTGTAGCCCTTTAGAAAGACCTCAAGTGCCCAATGGCTATTCTATTATAAGGACATAGGGAGAAGTGCAGGGCCAGAGGAGAATTAGCACCAGGGACAGTGGACCATTGAACAGTGAAATGGACCTTCTGGACACAACAAAGAAAAACAGTAGTGTACATGTGATGAAACCTTGATGAGACTAAAAGAAAATATGGAAAATTTCATAGAAACTTGCTATTAGAAGAAATAGGATCTGATCAGAAGAAAGTGGTTCCTACTGTGAATAATTTGGCCTTAAAAACATTCTAACACTAACCAAAAGTATTTCTACAAAAGAAATTATATTTAATTAACATAGTAAATGTTAGTTTAATTTTGGTGAATGAGACTATACCCAGATACTATATAAGCTGAAGTGCAGTTGTGAAACTTTTTTAACCATTTTAAGCAGTTGGAGGTTTGGGTATATTTCTTAATAGTGTCTTCCTCAGTATTGTTTCCTTTCCATTGTGACAATACCCCAGCTCAAGGAATCTCTTAGGGTCAAATCCCTATCATCTTTTCCTGACTACCTGGCCCTGGTCTGGTGTCCTAAAAATATCTGTCTACTGTTTGTTGATCCTACCTCTAGGCCAGCCCATATAGACCACCTCGCTTGCCCTGTCTCCCTTGGCACTCTTTCTGGGGTCATCCTCCTCACTCTGAAATTCAAAGGTTAGTGATATTCTCTGAGCCCACCTCTTTCTCAGGGTCTCCGTCTAAGGTTCACATTCTGAGCTCCTGTATATAGATAGATAGATAGATAGATAGATAATTCAGAAGATAATGACAGATACCTTTGTTCAGCTGTGTAGCAGACATCAATGTAGGAGACAAAGATTTGGTTGCTCAGTTTTCTGAAAGTGGTTGCAAAATGAACTTCTTTCCTATTAATTTTTACCTTTGAGGACATCTTTCCCATGGTAATCCTAGACATATACGTAAAAGATTGCTCTGTTTTTCACCCACACAGAATCTAAAATTTGGACCTCAATTATTACAAGATGTGTTTTNAGTGACTGAACTGAACTGAACTGAAATCTCAATATTTATGCTCACAGATATATTTTCCTTTACTTTTGCTCCTATACAGTATTAAGCTCTCTGAAAGCTTATAGGTCCATTGATTCTGAATGAACATCCTGAGCTGAGCATCATTTCTGGTCAATCTGCACCTAATGCTCCTGATGCATAAAGAGATTTGTATGTGGTAGATTGTACCTAAGGCTTCCCAGGTAGTGTGAGTGGGAAAAATCCTCCTACCAAGGCAGGAGACGTAAGAGACACAGGTTTGATCTCTGGGTTGGGAAGATTCCCCTGGAGGAGGGCATGGCAACCCATTCCAGTATTCTGGCCTGGAAAATTCCACGGACAGAGGAACCTGGCAGGCTACAGTCCATGGGGTCGCAAAAAAGACAGACATGACTGAAGCGACTTAGTGCGCACGCGCACGCGTGCACACATACACACACACACACACACACACACAGAGGCAAGAAGGTACCATCTCTCCACAGACTGGCCACTAGCCTAACATTTGAATGCCTGGAAGGTCAGGCATGCTGGCTTTAGAAGCAGGGCTACCCAGGCAGAGGTGCATCATGTTCTGGGATCAAAGAGGCTAATGCAACAGGAGCTCAGGGAAATACGTTTGTGTTTTTTTTGGGGGGGGGATGGTGGGGACAAATCATGTTGGGATGTGCAGGCCACAGTAACGCATCTCCTATTCTTCTACTTGCACTTCAGTGTCATTAAGTGGTTTTAAGCAAACAGCAAAATCTACCTGTACAGATTCCTCTGGCATCTGCCTAATGTAGAATGTACCAGATGGAGAGACACAGCTGGAAAGTTCTATACCGAGTACTAGAGAGGGGATGATGGTTACCCAGTGTAAGGTGATGGGGTAGATAGGTTCTCAGGTACAACTGACAGAACCTGATAAGGTGCTGGAGGTGAAGCAAAAGGAAAGAAATGAATCACAGAGGATACCTAGACTCTGGCTTCACAAATGGAAGGGGTGGAGAATACTTTCCTAAGAAGGGAGACGACCTCGATAAGGGAGGGGTCAAAGTAGATTTAAATAGGTCAAAGTAGATATGAGGTTCAGAAACAAATTTAAGTTNAAAAAAAAAAAAAAATCCCTACTACTTTGATGTCTGTCCTTTGCAGATAGTGGGAATAGAAATGTATTAAGGAGAGAAAATAAAAAGTCACAGCCATACAACTGAGAGAGACCACTTAACCTCCCTAATAACTGATATAAAAAACAACAATCAGACTGAATTAAAAATGTCATTGACTGCCTTTAGCCAGATATTTGAGGATAAAAATGAATTATGCACTATTTACAGGTTTTTTTCATTACTACTTAATGAGTCTTCACTATTACTCATGACACACTAGTAAGTGACATTTGAGAACTTAAAATGTATCAGTTCCTCCAAAAAAATACTCTCCCTAAGCTAAAACTCTCTATTGAGTTTCTAAAGGAATCAAAATAAGTATCTTTAAATTTCTAAATTAAAAATATTTTTCCTCTGAATTCACAAATATGCTATGTGCCACCTTTCTTTAAAATTAAGTGTTGATCGAAATTATTAGGTGAGTGTACAGTTAAACCTATATTAGTCTAGATTGGAATCCTTTAAATTTGTTAGGGGTCTAGTATAAAGAGTTTGATCAAATTGGGGATGAAAAAAATTTCTTTTTAAACCCTGAAGTTTTCATGTACTTTTTATGACTTGTAGAATTACTTTATTTTTTATACCATTAGCAAACTTTCACACTAGGCAATAAATCCACTGTATATTTTAAAATATGCGTTAGTACTTTTGAGATTGTAGGATTCATGTATGTTGCTCTTCATTTTGTATATATATTAAATGTAAAGTTACAGGTCTTATTTGTTACTAGCTCTAAAGAGCACCTCTCAAACTAGGTTTATAACTATAGAAAGGACTTGAGATATTTTAAACTAGTATTTTAGGCTTCACCATTTGGAGGGGAAAATGTTTAGGACAAAGCAGTTGAGGGATTTATCAAGGGACAGGTAACTCACTAACTGCACAGCTGGCATCAAAGAGCTATTCTTGTGATTTTAAATCCAGGGTAGAACATTGCCTTCTTGTCGTGGATTATTTGACCTTTGTGTTATATTGAGTTTAGTTTTTGCTAGGTATACGTGTTAGGGCATGGAAGGGCAGGGGAAATCATGCTCTTCCATTTACTCGTGTTTTTGAGGTAGAAAAAAAAGGGCAGTGTTACTTAGAGTTATAAAATACAGAAAGAGATGTCTATACTTAAAATCTGAACAGAGATTTACTCATATGATTTTATCAACTATGATATTAAAAAGAGAATCAGTCCGGTAGGGGATCATTGCAGATGATACCTGTAAAATGGCATCAGAATCAATGCTTAAAGGACAAAGTGTTTGGACTCATAGCATTTAAAGTCAACTAACTCTTCCCAGCTTACTAAATTCTTATATTGGCTAGTTTCTCAATCTTTATAGGCCTCAATTTTCTCAATTCTGAAATGGATACAATAATCTAATTTGAGAGTACAGAACTAAACCCTTANAGGACAAAGTGTTTGGACTCATAGCATTTAAAGTCAACTAACTCTTCCCAGCTTACTAAATTCTTATATTGGCTAGTTTCTCAATCTTTATAGGCCTCAATTTTCTCAATTCTGAAATGGATACAATAATCTAATTTGAGAGTACAGAACTAAACCCTTACACTTACAGTCAGTTGATTTGATAAGGATGAGAATATAATTCAATGGGAAAAACAATGGCCTTTCCAACAAATGATAATGAAACAACTGGATATCCACATGCAAAAGAATGAAGTTAGATGCCTACCTGAGATTATATAACAAACGTACTAAAAATGAATTTAAAATGGAAAGGTAAGAGCTATAATTATAAAACTCTTGCCAGAAAAAATAATAGTAAATCTTCAGGACCTTCAGTTCAGTTCAGTCTCTGAGTGG
>SJYV01047883.1:569217-652605 GCA_006410875.1 Neotragus pygmaeus | reverse complement strand
TGTTGGAGAAGACTCTTGAGAGTCCCTTGGACTGCAAGGAGATCCAACCAGTCCATTCTGAAGGAGATCAGCCCTGGGATTTCTTTGGAGGGAATGATGGTAAAGCTGAAACTCCAGTTTTGGCCACCTCATGTGAAGAGTTGACTCATTAGAAAAGACTCTGATACTGGGAGGGTTTGGGGGCAGAAGGAGAAGGTGACGACAGAGGATGAGATGGCTGGATGGCATCACTTCTTGATGAATGTGGGTATGAGTGTCTCTGGGATTTGGTGATGGACAGTGAGGCCCAGCATGCTGCGATTCATGGGGTGACAAAGAGTCAGACAGGACTGAGCGACTGAACTGAACTGAATTCATATGTGTAGGTGTAGGTGTGGTCCAGTAATAAGAAATAATAGATGCCTTGCAGAACTATGTTTTAACAATTTTCATACAACTGTCTTCCAAGAAATTAAGCAAATTATAACTCTTGAAATGAAAGAACCAATATTGTAAAAATGAAGATGTTAGCTGCTTATAAGCCAAGGTGGTGGAAACCATAGCCGATCAAAGACAGTGTTAGGAAAGATATACGGTAAGGAGGTAATAAATGGAATTACTTTCAGGAGCCTTTAAGGGGTCCCATGGGAAAAATGAGGCATTTTATTTCACTGATTTGACTAAAGCATAAAAGCAGAATATTATGTTTGAGAACACAAAAGAGTAATAATATCAACGAGTGTAAAGAATATCATTGAGATTAAGCTGTTGTTAACTCTTCTGTTTATTTTCAGAACTTTATCTCACTTAAATATATTTTTATTGGTTCTAACAATAATAGCAAACAGTTTTTGTTCTGTATGGTTTATCAAGTTAAGTAAATTTTAACTTTAGGGGAATAAGATGTGTATAAGAGACAGTGTGACTGCTTATTGACATGTCTTCCAGTCTCATTCTGAACAACCATTAAATACTTTTTCTTTGAGTTTAGACATCTTGTTTAATTTTTTCAAATGTAACTTTGTGCACTTGTTTTTTAAAAGTGGTGAATGTGATATCTAGTNCCTTTGTTTCACTGAAAATTATATTTTAATGAAATAATCTTTAATTATCCCTATGCTAGACAAACTACATATCTTCAGGGGAGTTTATTGAATGGTGAGTTCTGTTTTGAATTAGCTATCTGTGATACAACTGCTAGTTGAACAAAAAAATTAGCCCTTTTATTTTTCTATTTAGTTAAGAAAAATTCAAAAATTAGCTAATGTCACAATTTATCAAACAACAGTAGAAACTTAATATATATAATTATTTTATATATTAAATCATGTATTACAATCTAGATAAAGTTATAGAAATAATTTCATTACTGCATCCAATATATA
This sequence comes from Neotragus pygmaeus, assembly GCA_006410875.1. Taxonomy (NCBI): domain Eukaryota; kingdom Metazoa; phylum Chordata; class Mammalia; order Artiodactyla; family Bovidae; genus Neotragus; species Neotragus pygmaeus. The sequence goes on along the minus strand of SJYV01047883.1, from coordinate 651,241 downwards.
TCATTATAAAATCAAGGTGGCAGTTTATGTTCTGAATGGAATATAATTGAGGNCAGTAGAAACTTAATATATATAATTATTTTATATATTAAATCATGTATTACAATCTAGATAAAGTTATAGAAATAATTTCATTACTGCATCCAATATATATCATTATAAAATCAAGGTGGCAGTTTATGTTCTGAATGGAATATAATTGAGGAGCTATATTTTTGTAATGAATAAATCCTACAGTAGTGGTATTGATGATATGCATTAATACATATAATTTACATTTATTGAAGTAATGTTCTATACATAGAAGAAACTGAGGCCAAGAAAGATTGAAGTTTCCAAGGACAAGCAGCAAAAACCTGAAATTATACATAAGTTCACATTATTGAATTGAGTTAAACAGAAGTAAGAAAAAAGAAATGGCAACCCACTCTAGTACTCTTGCCTGGGAAATTCCATGGATGGAGGAGCCTGGTGGGCTGCAGTCCATGGGGTTGCTAAGAGTTGGACACGACTGAGACTTCACTTTCACTTTTCACTTTCATGCATTGGAAAAGGAAATGGCAACCCACTCCAGTGTTCTTGCCTGGAGAATCCCAGGGACGGCGGAGCCTGGTGGGCTGCCATCTATGGAGTTGCACAGAGTCGGACAGGACTGAAGCGACAGCAGCAGCAGCAGCAAACCTTATTAAATTTCACAGTGTCTATTTAATTTTTAAGGAACTGAAATTTTTACACATTGTGTTTGCAAGAAAAGTCAGCCATGAAAGATTCAGTGATCTTATGGGAAACATTCTCTTCTCTAAATGAAAAAATAAATTCTCTGTTAACTCTCTTGAAAGGTCTTCTAATTGAGGAAGTCAATTCTTCCCTCAAAGCACGTGGTCAGTTCCCATTAATAATAAAACCCTTAGGGGAAAAATAATTCCCTAAGATGCTATAAAATGCCCAAATAGGATGAAATCTTCTGCCAAGATTTATACTGACTTTGAGGTTTGATATAAGCAACTCACTGTGCCTTCCACAGGACTTAGGAAAATTTTATCAGCAGTTATTCAGATAACTGAATTAAATGGAAAGGAGCAAATGTGAGAGTCAACAGATTTAAACTGCACCCTCTAAATACAAAGGAAGGTTTGCATCTGTTTATTTAGATGACAGTCCATCTTGGTGCCATGCTTTAGGATCCAAGAACCTAGGAAAGTGAGATAACAGAGCTCTTGAATTCCACAGGAAGGCAACATGTTTGGAAGAGAATATTCCCAAGCTGTGCTAATATGAAAACATCTGTCGGTTACAGATTAATTTTCTCCACAGATTTTCTACCTTTGGAAACATCTGCAGCTGAAATGTATTTCTCTCAAATGTAGATTACAGAGGTCAACTAGTTTATCAGCCATTCTAAGAACTGGCTGCTTTCCACAGTACACAGATATAGCTGAAATAGCAAGCTTAAGTGCAAACCCTTAAAACCACGAGCAAAAAGCAGTTGGGTGAGGGGGAAAAACTTTCAAAAAGAACACATTAGTACTAAAATAACTCAGTCAGAATCTCACTTGAGGTCTGCCACGTTATTTCAATAAAGGAAAATCAACCNAAGGGTTTGCACTTAAAACCACGAGCAAAAAGCAGTTGGGTGAGGGGGAAAAACTTTCAAAAAGAACACATTAGTACTAAAATAACTCCCTCAGAATCTCACTTGAGGTCTGCCACGTTATTTCAATAAAGGAAAATCAACCTGTTACTCATTATATTAAAGGAATGTTTACACCAATTTTCTTTCCCACATATATTTTTCTAACAAAAACATACTTTTTCAAATTTAAGTAAATAAATGAAAATAAATTGGGCAAACAAATGCACTTTGCAGAATCTTTATTTGTAGGTTTATACTTAATCAGTGTTTTCAAATGCACATGTATAATAACAAGTTAGGAAAATGTAAAAGTAGAAATCTATCCAAAGGTCTAATTAAGGTAAACCTTACCAAACAATTAACAATTGCAATTTATTTTAGACTGAGATTTAAGACTCTATAGGGAACTTGCACACAGACGTTCGAATTTTTGGTGATGTCATCAGCACATAATTATAGAAGAATCTATAGTTCTTATTATTTTAATATTCTTATTAGAAGCTAAATTTGCTGTGAAGCAGTGTCATCTTCCAATTAACCTCCTTCTTATCTATTCTTCTAATCATTCCCCTTTCTTTTTTTCTGATTCCTTTCTGCATCCAACTCTTATTGTCACCAAAAAAAAAAAAAAAGCCTATTATAAAGCCTCTGCATATTTAGGGATCCTGTTATCTAAATAATTTTTAGAAAGAAGATTTTCTTAAATCTTGAAATGTTAACACTGTAGGAAGGATTCTAATGAATAGAACTCTTGAGAATCTTTTATAAGTAAAAAATATGAGTGAGATAGAAAGGAAAGGTGAGTCCATAAAATAAATTTCTTGTTTTAAGAATACCACCCATTTTTTGCCATTATAAGCATTTTCTGTTGTTTTTATATTTACTGAATATATTACCTATCATTTTCATAGAACTCCAGAAGTTTAATTTTAGACTGGAAATCTAAAAATGCATCAATATTAATAAATGAAAATTAACTCCCCACCCTACACTGCTATGTATTCTTTATTGTGGAAAGAAGATGTGAAGTTGTAAGGAAAATGCTAACAGCCATAAGCATAGAGCCTTTGTCAAAAACTTTTACCCTTTGTTAAGTTGAGGATTTATGAAAAGGAAAAAGAAAAATATTTAGGCATACAGCCAGAATTGAAGGCAGTAGGTTATCTTGGTAGGAAACTGCAAAATAATATTTTACCAGAAGGCAAAGCAGTACTCTGAAAATTTTCATTGAAACTATAAGGTTTTCCATCTGTATCAAAGTGCTTGGAGATCATTTCAAAGGAGCTTAAAAATAAACAATTGCAAAAAAAAAAAAAAGTCATCTAGAACCAAAGTTCTTAAATTTGAATAGAGAACAGCAAAAGAGAAAAATCAACAAAGGATATCTGTTTTGTCAAATCTAGCTGCATATGTTGTTAAAGGATTTATTTGGGTAAATAGTTGGGAACATTATCATTTTTATCTCTAGACATACGTCTTTAAATGGATTAAAGGAATAATATTGTTAACCCTAAAAGGATGGTACAAAATGTACTTCATAATGAAGCCATTCATCTTTGAAATATGAACAAAAGTATGCTTTATTAAGAAAGATATCAATGAAAAGATGAAAGATTGTAAGATTTCTGTATGTGAAAATTGTTATTTTTTATTATGAAAACATATCCTCAAAGCTTTCCACCTTAATGTCAGGGTGTGTTTTGAAATACAAGACCTTAAATATTCCTCCATTATGAAATACTGAAGCTTGAACTTAAAATTGTATGCTTCTCAAAATATTACTGGAAAGGAAATGTATTTTATATTATTACCTATATTGGTAATCTTGAAATATTTCAAGACAAGCCATACTAAAATTAACATATTTCACTGTGATGAAAAGGTTTATCTTCATATAGAACTCATATGAAAGCTTCAGTTTCTGAAGCAAGTTTTAGAAATAACTTCATGTTGATATTTACATTAGTCTCTTTAATGTTTCTAAATTGGGCCATCTGAAAATAAAAGACAATTTTAGTCTTTATAAACTTTGTCTTTAAATGAAAAAATTTCAATAGAAAAAAAAAAACCTGAAGTTTTATTCAGTATTTTGTCTTATGATAGAGGAAAAAAATTATACAGACCAAAGAAATGTTGTGAATGCCATGTCAAAAATTTGACACTTCTAAGACTTTTTTGAAATGCTTTAGTAAAGAACAAGAAAATTATGTTAAGATTTGTCATAGAGAAAAAAAATTCTTTTTAACTTTTGATAAATTAGAACTTTTTTTCATATTCACGGATCTTAAACTCTTGAGTAAGGGAATATATTGTATAATAATCATGGTGCATTTATCTCTCCACCTATGGTGTCAGCGTAAGGGTCATAAGGAAAATCCACATTTCCATAAATGTCTCCTCTGGTTGATTGCCCTCACTAAAAATAGCTGGGCTTGAGCTGACACTCTGGTAGGTCTTGTCTTATTGAAGGCACCCTTAGTCTTTAAAAACAATTATCTTTTCTTAAAGATCAGACCCTGTAAAGGCTGACAGCCTATTTCCTTTTAGTTGTCATTTTATATTAATGAATGGAGGGAGGTAGGGAGAGACATCTTTTATCCTCACTTTGGTCCTTGGTCTTTATCCCTGAGCAACAAGAAAAAGAGGTAATGCTCACCACTCACCATTCTTCACATATTTTTTATAATTTATTTGATGACTTAACTGATAAGATGTGCTTATGTTATACTTGTTGCTGTCTTGAAGCTTTCAGGATTGTGTTCTAAATCTCATATTTTGCTATCTGGCAATAGAGCCATTTATTTCATTGACCCAGGCATCTCTCTTTCTAGAGTAATTCACTGATAGATATGATATTGATCCTATATTCCTTTTCATTGTCCTCACAGTAATGTGGCTAAGGCCAAGGTGATATATGATCAAGCAACAAATATTTTAAATATACACTGACTTAGTGTTATTAATCCTTTGAATTAGTTCTTGGTGGTAACTTCAATTAATTTCATATGTTCTAAGATGCCATGCATTTCATTACCACTTCCAGAAATTTCTTATTATTCATAATGGTTATTTTAATGAGTCTATTTAATTAAAGCTTTATGTTTTTACAATGGAAAATATTTTTTCAAAGTAAAATAACATAATTTGATTTTATAGTTATAAACATTACTATAGAGCAGAGGTTTCTACTGAGTGGTCCCTGGATCAGCAGTATCAATATACCTGAGAATTTTAAAATGGAAATTTCCAGCTTTACTTCAGACTATAAATAAGAAACTCAGAGTGCCAGTCCTACAATCTGTATTTTAAAACACTTTCCAGGAGATTATAATTTATGCCAAAGTGTGAGAACTACTACTGGGAAAGATATATAAAAAGAACTTTGTCCAGAGATGGATCGTCTCTGCTAAACAAGTTTATGAAGGAAGCAAATTTAAACTTATATGTCCTAATAAACTTCTCAAGTTAAAGAATATATTAGCTAATGATAATGACCAGAATTGTTTTTTCTTCACCCTCCACCCACCAAACAATAATAAAATAGTGAAGGCAGACTTTCCTAATGTTTGAAATTATCAGAAGAGGATGATTTTAAAGTCATTTCTAATTTAAGTTAAGAAGACCAAAAACAGTAACATATTTCCATGACATCACTACATAAAGTCTAAATGAAATTCAGACCATGTGATTTTTTTTCCTGGAGTTCTTAAATTATAATATAAAACTTATAATGCCTGTCAAGGCTTAACAGAATGCTTACATTGGATACAAATTGTCTGCCGGCTGAAAAATAATCTCCAAATAATTTTTAGTGTTCTTGCTTTATAAAAGTAATATGCATTATAGTAAAAATTATAAATGTCAAACTAAAACCACAGATAATTCTACTCTCTTGTCTGTTCTACTTTCTTGATCATTAAGAGTGAATTCCCTGCCCGCAAATAATCTGAATGTTGCAGTCCTAAGCACAGTACTTCAGAATGTGACTGTATCTAGAGATTGGATCTTTAAGAAGGTGATTAAGGTTAAGTGAAAATCTGAGGATGGAGTCTAAGTCCCATATGACTGGTTCTTTATAAAACAGGATGATTAGGGCAGGCCCAAACAGAGGAAAGACCATGTGAAGACAGAGAGAGAAGAGCGTCATCTGCAAGTCAAGGAGGGAGGCCTCAGAGGAATTAAAAATGCTGACACTTGATCTTTGATTTCTGTCCTCTAGAACTGTGAGAAAGTTAATTTCTGTTGTTCTGTCTACCCTGTTTGTGATTCTTGGTTATAGCGATCTTATCAAATTAACACAGTCACTAGTGATGATTGTAGTTACTCCTTCTTTTTCTAAGGCCATAAATGGCTACGTCTGGTTCCCTGGTGGAGTCTTCTCCAAATGGAACTGCTGTTATTGCTTACTCTCATGAACGTTTTCCTTTTTTTTTTCCTTTGTCTCCTTCTGTTATACTGGCATGGATTTGAAAGTGTTTTGATTGTTTTATCACTCACCGTTCTCACACTTTACCCCTTAACCACACACAATCACTGTTGCAAGAGTTTCATATTACTTTTTATCTTTAATCATCACTTGGGGTTTTTTAGTTTGTTTGTTTTGTATTTTTTTATTGTTTTGCTTTGGTTTTGGGGGTAGTTGTTATGTTTTAGTTTTTGTTGTTGTTGTTTTTTGCGGGCAGGGGAGTGACTGCACTGCCCAGCTTGTGGCATTTCAGTTCTTTGATTAAGGATTGAACCCAGACCACAGCAGTGAAAGCTCAGAATTCTAATCACTAGGCCACCAAGGAACTCCCTTCATCCTCATTATTACTGCTATAGTTCATCATCACCTCTCTGAACTAAATCTTTTCATAGGGTATACTTTCTCTAGGTCTCTCCTCACTCCAGCCTGGCCCCAAATATGTGGGTGGTATGTGTGTTCTAAAGCAGAGGTCTGATTTATCTCATTAAATCACTCATCCTTCTATTTTAGAGTGTTTTAAGTGAAAAGCAATGCTTTATTCCCCATTGATTACATGATGAACCCCAAATGCTCTAATATTGAGACCATGACCTGTAGGAAAAAACTTGACTTTCTTTCATTCCCCTACATACTATTTATGTCCAGGCAATCCAAAAATCTTTCCCTTCCAACTGAAATACACTTCTAATTCCTATTGTATTTCCAAGTAATTATCAGACATAACTGCAGATCCTCAGATTGATAGCTAAGAGTGAATGAATTGTTACCTCTATAAAGAAGAGAAAATAAAATCACATAGAAATGTGCTTTAAGGTCTAATTCAAATCCTGCTTTCTCCTAAAATCTTTCTTAACCACTGCTACACATACTCTGTCTTCTGAAATAATATTAATCTTTATCATTAACACTGTATAATGAACTGATTTGTATTTCTCAGTTTATTAGCTTGAAGTGAAAGTGTTATTTGCTCAGTCGTGTCTGACTGTCTGCAACCTCATGGACTATAATTCACCAGGCTCCTCTGTCCATGGAATTCTCCAGGCAAGAATATGGAATGGGTAGCCATTCCCTTCTCCAGGAGCTCTTCCTGACCCCGGGATTGAACTCAGGTATCCTGAATTACAGACAGATTCTTTACCATCTGAGCCACCAGGGAAGCCCTGATTAGCTTAGAATCACCAAATTATCATAGTATAGAACTGTAATAAAACTTTCCTGGTGACTCAGAACTCTACTAGACTTGAAAGAAAATCTCCTATCTTATATTTAAGAACTGCTTATATTTTAGGACCAATATGTTTTTTTTTAAATCCTCAAGGATACCCCTCACCCCCACTAAAGAAGCCAGAATGTGTTATCTTCACTAGTTTAAAAAATTGAGAACATAGATAGTGCCAACTTCAAGGGAGAAGCAGAGCCAAGTAGAAGAGAGATTAAGACTAAGAAAAATATCCTGTTTGACAATGAAACTTTCTTTACTTCGTGGGTCAAGACAAGTTCATGATAATGATACAGAATGATATAATTTCATTGAATCTTTCCATCTTTGTTCTGTGGCTTGGAACAGGAAGAGATCTAGGGACAGTGTATAAAGTTATATTCCAGAGATGGGCCTAGTTATTAGCCCAGGTGTTTGGGTAAATCTTTCATCAGTTTTGGTACTTAGTGCTTCTAGTAGTTAAACTATATGCTCTGATATACAGATGTTTTCAAGTCTCTAGGATCTAAACCAGGACTGCAACATGCAACTTTTCAAATTGCTCAATTGTTCAATTTGTAGCTGTTCAGGAATTCCTGGCTGTAAGAGCAAGGTAGGGCTTCATTCAACCCACATTTGCTCACCAAACTGTAATCCCTAGCATTGGACCACACCTTTTCTTATTTTATTTGAAGACTTCTTACTGATTTGCAGCAGCCCAGTTGAAATCAATTGGTGTAATCAACTGCTACTGCTGGTATTGACAGCATGAATTGGTTAAATTCCAAAGATGCAAAATAATTAAAAATCTGCTTTTACAGAGGGAAGCAGGATGATTCTGTAACTAACTTATGGGTTTTAGTTTAAGAATTTTTTTTGTTTGTTTTAATCAGAGACCTGCTTAAGCACAATTAAAGCAAATAAACACAACAGAGAGGAGAATAACAATTGCAGCTAGGGTTTATTTTTCTCAAACCTCATTAGAAAATAATGTTTATTAGATTGTCCTTATTTAGGCATATCAATTTATTCATATTTTTCTTTGTGATTTAGTAAAAATATATGTATTTTATATGGGAAAGGAAAAGTTTCTGTGAACACCAGATGTTTTCCTGGAAATCAATATCTTTAAGACATTTCCCTGTGTTGTTATGACACTGCTTTGCCACAGAATAAAAGCCCACATTTTCTAGTGTTGACCATGTTTTAATTGAAGACACTTGAACCTCTAGGAAGCTAACACACATAAGCAGCAGATCTGACAGCGTCAACTCAGTTTATTGAAAGCAAATTCACATCCTTTCAATACTCTTTGGAACAGTCTAATTATAAAATTAGGTTGACATAAATAAAAGGAAGAATTAATCATGGAGATCACATACCATAAGTTAGAAGAATCAGACAATGTTGGCTTGTAAGTATGAAGACTGACCACCAGGAATGTAGTTAAAGAAGACAGAGACCCTCAAACCTCGTAGACAAGGAAAGAAAATGAGTAATTGATGGTTGTAGAACATAAAATTAATGAGCAGCATAAATGATTTATACTCAGACATAAGGGTATTTTTCTAAATTTTATTTTCTACTTTGCATATCATTCCTAAGTATGGTATTGCATTTTTCTGTCTTCCTACATTAAAAAATGTACTTCCATAGAGTGCTTTGAGATCCTTAGATGAAAGGTATTATCTAAGTGCAAATTAATGTCATCTAAAAGCTGTCTTAATGATTTTATAAGCAATAGTGAAATGGTTTCCAATTTAGTTTGAAATAGGTATAAATCATTCACATGAAGAACCAAGTGAATTAATTGTAGAAGAATAGTTCAGCATGCACCAAATCTATTAGGATACTTGAACACAGCTGCAACTCAGAGGATAAACTAGATTAGAATACTGTTTGTAGAAAATAGCAAATCGAAGCACTCTTTGAGGCAATTAACAAAATCAGAGCATCCTTTGAAGGAAATAAGCATGAAAAATGGCTTTTTTACTCTGATTTTTCCTATTGCCTAATTTTGCTACTGTCTTGAGTGTCTTGGATTATGTTCAAAGCCCAACACAACAGAGTTTCTGTCATACAGATGAGATTTTGTTTCATTGGAACTATTCAACCACAACTAAATGTGCATTTTTCAACCACAGCAATGATGAATATGAACTATTACAGTAACACCCACTACAGTTTGACTTACTAAGTGATATTACCCATCCTATCCTCCTTGTATTTTTCCATTGGTTGGGGTCAGGGGCAGAAGCCATTTGAGGGGGAAACTATAGAAAATTATTAACAAAACAACAATAAATGATGGTAATATTTTCATGTGTATACTGGGTCGTTTGAAATATACATCAAGCCTTTATATCCATTGTCTTACTTAACTACTCTATGAATTGGTAAAGGTATATGTCATTTTTTATATTGTAAGGAAAAGACAATAAGCCATATATACTAATTAACAGGTGCAGTCACATAGTGAGACAATTGTACATCAAGGATTTAACATAATATTTTGTTTTGTTTTTTAATTTTTAGGAATCTTCGATTTGCCTTATTATCTACTTTGCCCCATCAATCAACCCTTTGTAACAGTGTCTGGGTCTTCTAAGCCTATTTAGCATCCTCACCTGCTTTATAATCAAACTCTCCCCCTTCTTTTCCATGACTCTGGCTGCAATGGTTTATCCTTCTGCTTGCCTTTCTCCCACGACTTTAACATCTTGGCTGTTTAATGTTGAGCTTCTCTTAGCTTTCTGCCAATCAACGTTTAGGAATGAGTCAAAAACAATATTATTTTGAGCTCACCATAAGGACTTAACTTCATGTTTTAATTCCAAAACATTCCTACTAACCTATGATACAATAACATTTCTCTTTTTAAAAATTCTACAGTTATTTTTTCCTGTCAACAAATATTTTAGCTCTACACTGCAAAACAAACCTTAGATATAATGTTTTGCCATGGGCTCTATATATTTAATATATCATTTGTATATTTATTTTCAAATCTGAAACTCAAATTACTTTGCAAACATAAATGTTAATCTATAAATGTAGGTAAATTGATTCTTGCACCAAACAAAATTCTCAAAACATCCTATTTGTCCTTTCTCTTTTGCATCTTTAGAAATGCATAAGAACTGAGAGGCATAGCAATAGAAAGTGTGTCTGAGACAAAAAATACAGTTTCTGTTGTCTTTGAGTATGAAACACGGGTAAAGCCTAAGGGTAGCCAAACTTTATTAACCTCATAAGGTTTTTTCAGGAAGAGGAATAAAGAACAAATTAAGTAGAATAAGAGGAACAAAACTGACTATGTGGGAACAAGTGTGAATGGATGTTTGTGGCCATGTTCGTTTATTGTGCAATCACAATCTTAGACAACATAAATTGTTGCCTACGTTTGTTCCACAAACTGCTCTTCTCAGCAGCATGGCTAGGAGTGTGTTCAGTTCAGTTCAGTTCAGTCGCTCAGTCGTGTCCGACTCCTTGTGACCCCATGAATTGCAGCACTCCAGGCCTCCCTGTTCATCACCATCTCTCCGAGTTCACTCAGACTCATGTCCATCGAGTCCGTGATGCCATCCAGCCATCTCATCCTCGGTCGTCCCCTTGTCCTCCTGCCCCCAATCCCTCCCAGCATAAGTCTTTTCCAATGAGTCAACTCTTCTTAGGAGGTGGCCAAAATACTGAAGTTTCAGCTTTAGCATCATTCTTTCCGAAGAAATCCCAGGGTTGATCTCCTTCAGAATGGACTGGTTGGATCTCCTTGCAGTCCAAGGGACTCTCAAGAGTCTTCTCCAGCACCACAGTTCAAAAGCATGAATTCTTCGGCNCCTCTGCATCTCTTCCACCTGGCTATTCCTGAGTTGAGCATACCAAAATCATTACACACAAGGACCTGCAGAACATGCACAACCATCTTCAGAACAACCGTCCATGAAAAGGAGAAAAAGACGGGAACTTACAAGAAAAGATCTATAGCTAAAGACATAAAGAACTACAAGACAAGTAGGGGGGCAGATTTGCAATAAATTCAAATCTAAATGAGAGCCTTGCTGGATGGAGTATTCCTGGTTGTAGTTTTTTCCCTTTCTTCAGTTTAACTATGTTTTACCACTCCCTTCTGGCCTGCGGAGTTTCTGTTGAAAAATCAGCTGATAACCTTATGGGAGTTCCCTTGTATGTTATCTGTTGATTTTTCCCTTGCTGCTTTTAGTGTTCTCTATTTTTAATTTTTGTCATTTTGATTATAATGTGTCTTGGTGTATTCTTCTTTGGGTTACTCCTGTATGGGACTCTGCATTTCCTGGACTTGGCTATTTCATTTCCTAAGTTAAAGAGATTTTCCATTATTATCTATTCACATATTTTCTTGGGCCCTTTCTTTCTCTCTTCTGAGATAACTATAATGCAAATATTAGTGGGGTGGATGTTGTCCCAGAGGCTCCTTCAAACTGTCCTCATTTTTTTTTTCTTTTTTGTTCTGTGGCAGTGGTTCCCTTAACTCTCTCTNTCTTGGGCCCTTTCTTTCTCTCTTCTGAGATAACTATAATGCAAATATTAGTGGGGTGGATGTTGTCCCAGAGGCTCCTTCAAACTGTCCTCATTTTTTTTTTCTTTTTTGTTCTGTGGCAGTGATTCCCTTAACTCTCTCTTCCAGCTAACTGATTAGTTTTTCTGAATTATTTAGTCTTCTAGTGGTTCCTTCTAGTATATTTTTCATTTCAGTTATTCCTCATCTCAGTTTGATTGTTCTTTATATTCTCTAACTCTGTTGAAAGCTTCTAACTTCTCATGCTGTACATCCATTCTCCTCCTGAGGACTTTGATCATCTTTATGATCATTACTCTGAACTCTTCCTCGGATAGGTTGCTTATCTCCACATCACTTGGTGCTTTTTCTTGGGTTTTATCTTGTTCCTTTGGCTATAACATATTCTTCTGATGCCTCATTTTGCATAAGTTGTTTTTGTATTTTTATGTATGTGATAGGTTAGTTACGTTTTTCGACTTTGGATAATTGGCCCTCTGTAGGAGACATCCTGTGCATCCCAGCAGTGCACTCCTCTCTCTTTATACAAGCTATATGCTCTACCAGTTCACTTTTAGAGAGCTGAATTGGTCCTTCTATAGTGGCAGGTTAATTATGTGGGCAGTCTGTTAGGCCTTGTGTGGATATGCTGCTAACTGCTACTTAGTGGGACCTGACCAAGAGGTGGCTGGTTGCAGAATCCTAGGTGGCCAAGGGATAATGCTTGTTCACTGATGGGCAGAGTTAGGGTCACAAAGTCACAAAGTCTCTGGGTTTAGTACAGGTTTACTGGCAGGTAGAGTTAGTTCCTAAAGTCTGGCTGCAGGGCCCAGGGATCCCAGAACTCCTTTCAGATTACTGGAGTAGGGAGAGGGTGGATATTTGGCTCCTGACACAGTTGGGTATAGGCTTGAAGTTGGGTGTCCTGAAGGTTGTATTTGCCTGCTATTAAGCCAGGCCAGGGTCCAGCTGATCCCAGGGTAGGATCTAGTCTATGTTCCGGATTGTAGCTTTTTTGCTTCTGGTGTCTGCCCCCTGTTGAATGTAGCTGGTGGAGAGGCTTCCTTAGGCTTTCTGGTTGGAGTGGCCAGTGCCTCTGTGCTGGTAGATGGATGATTCTGGTCCCCTGGTGGGATGGGCTGTGTCTATGGGATGAGCCCAGAAGTGCCTGTGAGCTCTTTAGGCAGCCTGTCTGCTGATGGGTGGGGCTGTGTCCCCACTCAGTTGTTTGGTCTGAGGTGTCCCAACGGTGTATCCTACTGGCTACTGTGTAGGGCAGGTCTTTGTACCACTGAACCAAGATGTCAGGCACCAGTACCAACAGTGTTTATATGGTTGAATGTTCCCTAGTATGTCTGCCATCAGTGTCTATGTCCCCAGGATGAGCTGCAGGCTTTCCCCTGGTCCCTCCAGAAGATTCTCTAAGACAGGCCAGTAGATCTGGCCTAGGCTTCTATCAAATTATTTCTTTTTCCCTGTATGCCTGTGGACATGAGACTTTGTATATGCCTTTTAAGAATGAAGTCTCTATTTCCCATGATCCTGTGGGGCTCCTGCAGTTAAGTACCACTGACCTTCAAAGCCAGATATTCTAGGGGTTCATCTTCCTGGTGGCATACCTCTGGACTGGGATATCTGATGTGGGTTCAAAACTTAGTCCTGTGGAACACTTGTAATATAATTATTTTCCCAGGGTGTATGGGATTTGAATTTATCACAGATCTGCCCACATTACTTGTCTTGTTGTGTTCTTAATGTATTCAGCTACAGAAGATCTTTTCTTATAGGTTCCCGTATTTTTCTCCTTTTCATGGATGGTTGTTCTGAAGATGGTTGTGCATGTTTTGCAGATCCTTGTGTGTAATGATTTTGGTATGCTCAACTCAGGAATAGCCAGGTGGAAGAGATGCAGAGGGCACAGGATGGGGAAAGGACTCAGAACGTCCATGTACTTTGCAGGCCTGCCATTCTCCCCTAATCTGCACGTGTTCCTCAAAGATTTACATATGGGCTTCCCTGGTGGCTCAGACGGTAAAGTGTCTGCCCGTAACTCGGGAGACCCGGGTTCAATTCCTGGGTCGGGAAGATCCCCTGAAGAAGAAAAGGGCAACCCACTCCAGTACTCATGCCTGGAAAATCCCATGGACCGAGGAGCCTAGTGGGCTACAGTCCATGGGGTCACAAAGTCAGACACGACTGAGTGAATTCACTTTCACTTCACTATGTGTGTGTATATATATATATAAACTTTTCTGTATACCCAAAACACTGTAAGTCAACTATGTTTCAATTTAACAAATTAAAAAAAGAAGTGGTTAAACAACCATCTTTTGTTCCCAATCTTTGATATAATTTATAATATTTAACAATTAAGTATATAATTTTAAGTATAAAATCCATTTTACCCATGGATTTTCTTTATCTGATTGAGAAGTTCTCTTCCCTGGCTACTTTCTTAATCAATCACTTTTATGTGTATATTGTCCTTGGGACCATTTCTGGAGACCTTGCTTAAGCAGGAGGACAGGTGAATGTTAGGAAATTGTTTTAAGCCTGATGTGTCCAACATTGTTATATAAAAATGATAACACTTTTTAGAATTAAAAATATAATTGTAAGCTTTTGTACCAGATTTTTGTCAATATTGCATTCCTATGTGTAAAAATGTTTAAAGCAGGTGGTACGTTTCACAGGGCTAATAGATGCTCACTTTATGATACATACTTCATATGAACTATGCAAACAAGTCTGGGAAATCCATTAATGTATTAAGTCTACTGTTATACATCACAGATTGTCAGAAAAATGATAGTATTTCCCTCATTATTAAGTAAAAGGAAGGAAAAGGGAAATCAAAATGATTATTCTTTAGAGTGGTTATGGTTTTATGACCTGAATATACATTCCATATGTTTTTCTATCATGTTTTAATCTTTATTAAACAAATATATCAACCAGGCAAATTTCCAATATTTACTCGCTTTAGCTACCTTTTCTACACTATTCTATTACCTGAAAATAAAACCTTTATATAGCACTGTCAACATAATCTAGCAGTCAGTATCCATCACATTAAATAAATATGAGACTAATTGCCTTTCCTTTATTGACAACCTTTCTGTCTTCCAGAATTTTAGTAAGATATTCACTTTTTCCTGCTGTGTTTTCCAGTTATTTTAATCCTGGAGGCTATATCCTGGGACGTTTTTTCACTGTTCTACAATTATTCATTTTTTTACACATATTTATATACATTTGTGTGTTAACTATACTTACCTGTATTTATCAGTTTCTCTGTATATATAATTAAGGTTTTGACCATTGTATCAACTGACTTAAATAACTAGTTTACCTAATTTCTTCTAGAATCCTTTCTCTTATTTACTCATTCAGCAGATATTTACATAACAAGTATTTTAATCCAGGAACTCTATTTGATACTGAATATTAATTATGTAAAGGGCATGGAAGGATGCTACCTTCATAGAAACAGGTGAAAAATGTGGAGCATTCAGGAGGAATTCCTAACTAGAGTTCTGGAGATGCGGGAATATTCCTAAAAGAAATAATGTCTATGCTAAAACATGAAGGCTAAGAAGGAATGAACTAGATAAAAAGGCTGCTATCCTCGTGTGTGTATGTGTGTGTGTGTGTGTTTATGAATGAAAGAGAGAAACAGAGAGACACTATGTGTGTGTATATAAGCCTAGGGAAGAAGGCAGGAAGAGTGCAAAGTGAAGGAATTTCAGGAATAGGATATAGCTTTTAGTGAGCTAGAAGCGGTTTAATATGGTTAGGATAATAGTAGAAAGTGCATAATACATTTCTTGTCAACATAAGTAGATTTTCCATGAATCTCGTGAAAGTTAAGCTTTTTAAAGGCCTTGGAAGGGACTGTAGTAATGTATTCATATATCTAGATTTATATCTATACACAATTTATGAAGATGAGGTTGTTGTTTAGTCACTCAGTTGTGTCCTTCTTATTTTGCAACCCTGTGGACTGTAGCTTGCCAGGCTACTTTGTCCATGGGATTTTCCAGGCAAGAATACTGGAGTGGGTTGCCATTTCCTCCTCCAGGAGATCTTCCCAACCCAGGAATCGAACTCACATCTCCTTCATTGCAGGCGGATTCTTTACTGCTGAGCCACTGGGGAATCTCATGAAGATAAGGTATTTTACCTCAATTGATTAAGACCACTGTGTCTTTCTACGCTTTCCTTTGTGTTAGAAGACATTAGGGTGGCCACCAAAATGAAACTTGAGTTGGGGATTCTCTCGATTGAAGTGCTGTGGGATATTTTTTGTGGTTCACAGTTATTTCTGTGTTTAGTGGTTATTTTGAGTTATACCCACAGAAATATCTTCCAAAAATACTCTATTAAGTCATTAGGAGGAGTGGATTTAAAAAATTCATTGGAAAGAGTTTTAAATTTCTTGTTGTTTAGATATGGAATAACGGTGTTGATGAAGATAATGTAAAATTCATGTGTACCACTAGAAAGAGGACATTTGTCACAAATTGTTTAATGATGTTCAATTCAAAGGGCTAGTCAAGCATATTATATTGATAGAAAATAGAAATAACTTTTTCCAAATTTGATAATCCTAAACTATTTTCAGTAAATAATAATAATAATGAATTTGTATGCTGATATAATATTTTTATGGGCTTCCCTAGTGGCTCAGTGGTAAAGAATCTGCCTGCTAATGTAGGAGATGGGGGTTCAATCTCTGTGTGGGGAAGATTTCCTAGAGAAGAAAATGGCAACCTTACTCCAGTATTCTTGCCTGGACAATGCCATGGATAGAGGAGCATGGAATGCTATGGGCCATGAGGTCGCAAAGAGTTGGACATGACTGAGCTTGAAACAGGTACTCTTTTTATATGACATAATGGTTTACATGTTTTGGTTTAGATTTATATACATTCTTGTATGTAACTCTCCTTTAGGGGAACAAAAATGTACCTCTTTTTTTGTATTTCCCCTTTCTGAAACAAAATATTATTGATACTTATCATTTGTATGACCTTTGTGCCTCACAAACAACTTTCATTTACTCTGTCCCATTTAATTATAACAATAAAAAGGAAGTATATTTTCACTTTTCAGAGATGGAAACTACAGTTTGGGAAGGTTAAATGACTTACCAAATTTGTAATTGTTGGTGTAGAACCTTGATATATCTTCTGACACTGCATCCAGAGAGCATTCCATTATCCCATTTCTTCTCAACACANAAAGGAAGTATATTTTCACTTTTCAGAGATGGAAACTACAGTTTGGGAAGGTTAAATGACTTACCAAATTTGTAATTGTTGGTGTAGAACCTTGATATATCTTCTGACACTGTATCCAGAGAGCATTCCGTTATCCCATTTCTTCTCAACACATTTATCAAATATACAATAGTTATTAAAATACACTAGATTTTCTAAGTGTTATTTACTGACCATAAAGTCAGCCACAATCACAAACTAAGCATAAAAGTAACATTGTCCTCTCAGGATGAAACCCTAAACTATCAACAATATTGGTGAGAGTCATTACATAGTATAAATTATTTAAAGGATCAAAATATTGAAGAAAAATTATGATGAAACAATTTAATATCTCCATTATTTTAATTAAAATATACAAAACTTGTTAGGTCAGATATTTGTGTCATTATTTAAAGTACAGCTTACATTATTCACAATAGATATGATCTTTTATCATTTTTTGAATATTGAAATATTAAAAGAGTTAAATGGTTGGGAAAGTATCTGCTCTTCATTATTATTTGATTAGCCTATTCTTACTGACATTAAAATCGATGAATATGATATGTTGTGGAACATAATGTCAAAAACAATTCCAACACTGCCTCTGAAGCCAAAATTCTTTTTTCTAATAATTGCTAATGGTCTAGTTAGGAGACATTTTACTATTCTTCTCATGATTTTTTAAAGTATTCAATTAGAGATTTTTTAATTATTCAAATAGATTTTTTTTTAACCCAAAAGAGACTACCATTGGCATTTAACTTGCCTCTTTACCTCCTCTTCACCTCTTCATTTAAGGGGAAAATTTTCATCTCTATTTTTTGGTATATATTCATATGAGAGAAAATAAAACTATCTCAAACCTGGGTTCCAAAAATTGTATTATATTTCAAATGTTGACATTTAAAAAATAACGCTTTCAGCACAAAAGAACAGTAGAGCATAACCATATTATTCACGAGACATGTTTTAAGATGTGTATGTCTTTGTTCCATACTAGAAGCAGAACCCACTAAAGATATCCTAAACCCAAAGGGATGCAGTGGATTAGGTGCTTATAGACTTGTTGGAAAGCCTCTATATTGAGTCTACAGGCATGACTAGAAGAACATCTCAGGACTGATTTACTGGGGAACTAATGCTAAAAATTAGGACAATGAGGAGTCAGGAACTACCACTGGGAAGTTCTAATTACTAATATTTTATCACTCTTACTCTTTCATTTTTTATTGACCTTGTTTTTAGTTGTTGAAGTAATGCAAACATCCAAATCAGATCTGGCCTTGAACTTCTCTTCACTGGAAAACCGATTTAAGTGTCTTCTCTTCTAAAAAGTGACTTACTGAACTGTTTTCAATATATTGCTTTTCTTTGTAAAAAATAGTCCATACAATACTCCTGTTCTCAATGTGTCCCTAAATCAGAAGCCCTACAGGACACTGTTTTTTGTTGTTTGTATGATATTCAACCTGGTATATAAAGCCATGTGCACCTAGAGCACTATATAAATAATAAATAATAATATTTATGTCCTTCAGGGGAAGTCTGAAAACTTTTCTACTTTAATTGAGTTCTTCTGTTTGTGCTTTTGATGTTTTATTTATTGTATGCTTTGTCAGAAGGATTTTTCTGTTTATTGTAGTTCCTGTTCTATTTCAGCACTGAAAATAGCTCCTGTCTTGTGTTGCCCTTTTCTTTGAAATTTTGTTTAATTTCTGTCAGATGAAGGTGCTTTGGAGGCTGGAGGGCACTTGTGTCAATAAATTAAGGATACAAAAAAATTCTATCTGTCATTTTTTTTTTTACCTACTATACAACATTCATCAATGTACCAGGATAAATTACTTTAGTCACAATTCCCTCACAGATAAATTTATTTTCCTGTTTTCCCCTGATGACCTTCTAATTTTTGGGTATAATCAAACTGTAGTGAAAGCCAGTAAATTATACACATGTTATTCTTCAGTCTAAACTTTAGCCAGTGCTAGAACCTTCGAGAGGAGTCTGGTAGGCTGCAGTTCGTAGGGTCGCTAAGAGTTGGACACAACTGAGCGACTTCACTTTCACTTTTCTCTTTCATGCATTGGAGAAGGAAAGGGCAACCCACTCCAGTGTTCTTGCCTGGAGAATCCCAGGGAACGGGGAGCCTGGTGGGCTGCTGTCTGTGGGGTCGCACAGAGTCAGACACAACTGAAGTGACTTAGCAGGAGCAGCAGCAGCAGAGCCTTCAACCCTGGGGATAAAATGAGAAGCAGAACAAAATCTCCCTTTCAGGGTGCATCTGTGACCAAGAACTGCATGCCTCTGGCCTCCAAGGGGGATAAGCCGCATGGTCTTAATAATTGCACATCACTTGACCTGAGTAATGTCAATCAGAGATACTGTGGAATTGTGTAAGTCTTTTGCTGCTGTAGCTTTCGGGCAAGCATGTGGTCAATCCACCAGTGCATGCTGCCCACCATAACTAAGGAAGGAACCAGGGACAGAATATAATTTAGTTCCTATAAACTAACTTTCTTTTCAGAGATATGTGAGGTAGTGTGACTTTGGTCAATTTATTGACATTACTGACTCAGTTTTCTCATCTATAGAAACATGAACAGAAATATCACCTTAAAGTGTTGTGGGGAGGAATGAATAAGGTAACATATATAAAGTGATTAGCACATAATAAATGTTAAGAAATGATATTTTAATGTCCTATTAATAATGGACAGTCTTCCTGTTCATTACTTATAATCATCACTTTGGGTGAATGCCAGAGTAGTCAATGTTATCCTCCCTTAGGGAGTTTTCTTGATTGAGGAGGATCCATCTACTCTGGGAATTTAATAACCATGTGTAGGAATTCTAATTGAAAAAAAAAGAAATAGTATACTCTTTCACTCATCTATGTATTCAAATAAAATTTTTGAGGATATATTATGTGATCAGCATTGTGCTATCTATTGAGTCTCTAAAGAAGAATAAAGGTATGTCCTTCCATTGAGAAGCACACAGATACTTCAACTGATTATTTCAGTGCAATATAATCAAAAATATAAAGCAATTTGCACAGAATGGACCAGAAAGCTACCAACCTTTTAATAGGAATACAGAGCAGAGGAATTACAGGCAGTATCAACACCTAACACAGGAAGCAGACAGGGTTGGGTTTGTAAAAATCACTAGACCAGGACAGTTTTGGGTAAAAGACATCTAGGAAAAATGAGTGAGGGAAAGTGAGAGATTATATCATTTTAATTTTTTAAGTGGGTGAACAATGGCATATTAGAGATAATGGCATATATATATATATATATATATATTATATGAACAATATAAATAAAAAGATTTAGGAATGCTGAGCATAAAGTCAGCACATCTAGGTTTTATTCTCTCTTTTGCCCTTTCCTAGATGTGTCTATTTTTGTTCAAGTTTCTTTATATAGTAAATTTTACAGGGACAAGGTAAAAAGTTAAGAAAGTAATTTTTAAATAATTTTTAAAAAATAATTGCAGGAGCACCTACATATAATAAACATTAAAATTTTTATTGTTATTCATATTGAAAAATAAGCCAATATCATGAATTTCATGCAATTCAGGAAAACATACCATAATTAAAATATTGTTTTATTTTGCCTTTTATATTAAATAAATAAATAATTTTTCATATTGTCACCTCTGTGTGTGTAAAACTTACACAATGTCCTAGAATTTCTGGTATGATTTTTACAAATGATGTATGGCAGAGTCTACTTTATCTAAATGTGTGGTTTCTCCTTTCATGGTGTGAAATTTGGTTCATTCAACTCAACTCTATCGAGTCAGACCTCTTAAATAGTTAAAAAAGAAAAATGGAAGCAGTGATAATTACTTGCTAACTTGAATTAATGTGACTGCATTATGCCCTAATAACTGCAGTTTACTGTCTCCCCTGTAATATTCTAAAATTAATTTCATTTTATGCTTGTAAATAATCAGTTTATTTTTAAAGGTTAGCCATCTTTCTTAGCAAAGTTATTCTCATTACTTACTGGGTTGTGAAATTGATGCCAAATTTAAAAATGAAGACAGTTCTGTTTCTTCTGCTCTTGTTGGTGTTGAAAGAACAGCGTGGGAAGAGAATAAGTCTGTGGACAACTGGGGTATGGAAATCTGATCCTAGTCTCAGTCATTTGCAATGCATGTAGGCACTTCAGTGTCTTCTAGTTCCTCCAATGCAGGGAGCTTAAAAGTTCCTGATGCCAGAGAAAAGGTTTATAAGCAACCCAAACATTCCCAATGAGCTGTGCAGGCCACCCCCTTAGATTGTAATAATAGCATATAGAGATTACTGTATGCTAGACACTTATCTAAGTGTTTTACATTTAGTTCTCACAATGACGCTAGGAAGTAGAACTACAGTCATCCTCATTTATAGGAGGAGAAGCTGAGTCATAAAGAGACTAAGGAGATTGCCCAAGGTCATACAGCTATTAAGTGTTGAAGCTGTGATTCAATGTTCGGCTGCTGGCTCCAGAATCAATGATCTGAAACATCAAGTTCTGTGGCTTCTCAATATGCAGATTTCATAAAACATTTTAGAATTTACAGGTAATCATTCATTTTCCTAATGCAAGATGAAAATAAACCATAGTCAAAAGACTAACTTCTTAGCTTTTAGTATTTAACAAACTAGTAGTCTTCCCTGTAGCTTAAATGGTGTTCCTTATAGCTGAACTGGTAAGGAATCTCCCTGCATCACAGGAGACCCGGGTTTGATCCCTGGGTCAGGAAGATCCTCTGGAGAAGAGAACGACAATCCACTCCAGTATTCTTGCCTGGAGAATCCCATGGACAGAGGAGCCTGGCGGGTTGTAGTCCGTGGGAGCTCAGTCAGGCATGACTGAGTGACTAACGCTACTAAACTAGTAGTGGTCCTCTTCTCAGCCTCTTTTCCCATTTGATTTCATTGGATGTCCAATTACATTGCTTTAATTTGATTATACAGATATAATGTTCTATAAAATAGTCTCCAATTTTTTCATGCCCATATGGTCCCCACTTTTAAAAGAGAAGTTCTTTGATTTGGGAGATTGTTTATCCTTTGGTGGACACAGTTCCTTAATCTGTATAGAAATAGCAGAAGTGTCACTTAAATTTCTAAAGACTTTTCAACTATAAAATGTTACCCCTCTGTAGTTTCATAAGAGTCAAATCAAAAATTTATATATCTTTGCTTTTTGCACTTATTCATTTCTTCAGTCTAGTTCTTTGCATTACACACAGTAAATTC
Source organism: Neotragus pygmaeus (assembly GCA_006410875.1). Classification (NCBI taxonomy): domain Eukaryota; kingdom Metazoa; phylum Chordata; class Mammalia; order Artiodactyla; family Bovidae; genus Neotragus; species Neotragus pygmaeus. The sequence goes on along the minus strand of SJYV01047883.1, from coordinate 628,884 downwards.
AAAGTCTACTATGTCTCATTGTATTTTGTAACAATTTAAATTGTAATATAGTGATTTTTAAAACTATTTTATTTAGATACTGGTGTTAAAGAGTTATTCTAATATAGCCACAGAGTAAATTTGAATCTTATATTTAGAAACATTGGAGAAGGAAATGGCAACCTATTCCAGTGTTCTTGCCTGGAGAATCCCAGGGACAGAGAAGCCTGGTGGGCTGCCGTCTATGGAGTTGCACAGAGCCGGACATGACTGAAGCGACTTAGCTTTAGATATTGGTATTAAAGAGTTATTCTAATATAGCTAAAGAGTAAATTTTTTTGAAATTCTGATTTGTTTTTATTATATTACAATACTTCATAAAGATTCTCACTGATCCTAATATATTTTTTAAACCATTAAAAAAAAATTTTTACTTTATTCTACTTTACAATACTGTATTGGTTTTTGCCATACATTGACATGAATCCACCACAGGTGTATATGAGCTCCCAATCCTGAATCCCCCTCCCACCTCCCACTCCACATCGTCTCTCTGGATCATCCCCGTGCACCAGCCTCAAGCATCCTGCATCGAACATAGACCTGCGCCTCATTTCTTACATGATAGTATACATGCTTCAATGCCATTCTCTCAAATCATCCCACCCTCTCCCTCTCCCTCAGAGGCCCAAAGTCCATTCTATACGTCTGTGTCTCTTTTGTTGTCTCACATTTGAACCTTACATTTAGAAACATTGGAGAAGGAAATGGCAACATACTCCAGTGTTCTTGTCTGGAGAATCCCAGGGACAGAGGAGCCTGGTGGGCTACCGTCTATGGAGTTGCACAGAGCCGGACATGACTGAAGTGACTTAGCATGCATGCATGCATTGAAGAAGGAAATAGCAACCCACTCCAATATTCTTGCCTGGAGAATCCCAGGGACAGAGGGGCCTGGTGGGCTGCCATCTATGGTGTTGCACCGAGTTGGACATGACTGAAGCGACTTAGCTTTAGATATTGGTGTTAAAGAGTTATTCTAATATAGCTACAGAGTAAATTTGAATCTTACATTTAGAAACATAAAGTGTTCTAAAAATGCCCTGTCACCATGCTTGGAGATTATCAGTTGGTCCATAAGATCTACTGGGCCAAGACTCTGAATAGGCTGCTGAAGAAATCACTATAAAGAGACAATAATATAAAGAATGCTTGTTATGCAATAATCCCTCTTAACTCTTAAGATATTTGTGAAGTCACATAAGTAAGTGACTTCAGAAGTACTCGAAGGAAAGAAGTAAGAGTATGTTGCCCTTCACAAACTCCCCCTTCCTGGATAGTCCATAAATATTTCTGTCATTCTCCCCCAGTCACACATGAGTATGTACACTGTAGGGCTATCAGCTTCCCAGTGCTCCCATAATGATGACAGGGTCATATATGACTTGGATGTGCAGAATTTGGAAGGGAATGCTCAAGCATATTGCAAGAATTTGCAGAGCAGTAGGAATCTGGAAACAGACTGTTGGCAGCTCTGCATCCCTTATTAATCATTGTGAGCATGGCAGATGGTCCTTGGGTTATTTTCCAAGAGAAATGGAAACAGGGATATGGAGAGAGGTCTTCCTCTTCTACTGTTCCCATTCAAGTAAGTGAGTCATTACCTTGATATTTAGATGAATAAATAGAAAGCTTTTATTGAGCAATTAATTTATCAAATGTCACCTAGGTTCTAGGTACTATTGTAGGCAGTGGTGATAGAGTCATGAGGCAAACTTTTGCCTTCATGGAGTTTACATCCAAAATGTAGCCAGAAGCAGATGACAGATACAACAAGAAAAAATTAATCTGCATACAATATATTACACTGAGGGTCAGCAAATTAGGACCTGTGATCCAAAAGAGCTCTACCTTCTGTTTTTGTAAATAAAGTATTGGATTGAAAGTCTGAATGAACTTTTTGACCCACCCAATAGTTTCAGAGGGCTTCCCTGGTGGCTCAATGGTAAAGAATCCACTTGCTAATGCAGGAGACACAGGTTTGATCCCTGGGTCAGAAAGATCCCCTTGAGAAGTAAATGACAACTCACTCCAGTCTGGGAAATCTCATGGACAGAGGAGCCTGGTACATACAGTCCATGGGGTTGCAAAAGAGCCAGGCATGACTTATCAACTAAACAACCGCAGTTTCAGAACACAGTTTAAACTCTCATTGCCCTTTTGCCTTTGGCTGTTTTGTGTCATAGTGCCAGTGTAGAACACTTGCAAGAAAGAGTATATGGCTTGTGTCTGTGCCTTTACAGAAATGTCTGCTGACCTCTGGATTAGATGCTATGAAGTCGTATAAATAAAAATAAATCCAGGAAAGGGAAGAAGAACTGGGTATTTTTTAGGTAGAGTGATCAGAGGACCAGTCACTAAGAAGGTAGAGTTTGTGTAAAGCACTAAGGGGATGACAGAGCCAGTCATAACGCTTTTAAAGAAAGAGTATAGCAGGCAGGGAGAACAGCGGGTTCAGAGGCGCTGACATAGAAGGGTGCTTGGAATCTTCTAAAAGCAGCAGAGATGCCAATGTTGCTAGAGAAGAATGAGTAAGGGAGAGAGAGGTAGGAGATCAAGTGGTGGGGCAGAAGGTATCAAGGAATCATGTAGGGCCTTGTAGGCCACCATGAGTCCTTTGGCTTGTATTCTGAGTGAGTTGGGAAGCTTTTGGAGGGTTTTAACCAAGTGACATCTGACTTAACATTTTAAAACGATTTTCTCTGGCTGCTGAGTTCAGAGCACACTAATGTAGAACTAGGCCAGTGCTAGGAGAGTTCCTGGTAAACGTTATAAGGAACCAAGCATCAGAAGAGATGACTAGAAAGAAAAGAGTGCTGGTAATTAAAAAAATAAATAAATAAAATAAAATAAAATAAATAAATATATATACATATATATATATATCAATGACAACAATGGAGAACTGATTTCCAATTAAATATCACTGTAATTTAGGACAAGATTATGTCATTTAAAAATGGAATAAAATATTATTTCCTATGTTTATACAAGTTTATTTCTGTTATATAACTTACTGTATAATCATCTGCTTGACTATTCATAAGGTATTTGCTAATTAAGATTTAAAAGTGTCTTGTTCCTTCATTTGTTTCCTATAAGGTGGCTGTGATTTGAATGTCCTGTTGTAAAAATGCAGGTAATATGTAAAGGGGGAGGGATTGGACATCAGCTAAATTCCTTTACAGTTTCTTGCCTTCACTTTTCCCCAATTATCATCAAGAAGTTTGACAATTTAAAATATGAATCTCTATCACTAACATAAATTATCAAGTCTCCACAGTAATAATTTCCCATTAAAATCCATGAAGTTCAGGTTTTACATGATGAGCTCAGAGATGGCTACATAAATGCGTGGCTCTGCAGGCAACCTGTTTAATGCAAAAGCCATCATGCCTTTTATAACTTACCTGCAAGAAAAACTGGAAACTACAGTATGAGCAATAGAGTCCTGAGCTTTAAAAAGGAATATTCAAAAGAAAAGAATAAAAATAGGAAGAGTGTATTCCATTGTGAGTTTTGGATAAATGTATGAGAAGGACATCTCAATAATAGCTCTCTAGGTTGTTGACCTGAAGGATCAACTAGTCAAATATGTGGTCATGCTGATGCAGACAGTGACCACTGATGATCTTCACTTCAGCAGAGCACTAGGGAAAATATGTTTAGAAAAATGGAAATTTGAATAAAAGAAAGTGAAAGTCAAATCATAACATTTGATGTTAAAGAGTCAAAGGGAAAGATGAAGGCTGCCGATCCAATGCTCTCCAGGATATTCTGAAGGAAAGGGAGTCCTGTGAGATTCTTTAGTTTTCCAAGGAATGAAATAAGAAAGCAAGACTTAAAAAATCATCTTATTGGAAAGATTCTCTAGAAATGATAGGGAAGCATAGAATTTATAGAATATTTCATATAGAGGAATAATGTATATTTTGTTGAAACCTAGCTGGATAGAATTAATTTATTAGAGCCAACAGATAAATACAATATCATATATTTCTATAGAGTTTATAATTTATAAGGCATTTTACATACAATCTCTCATAAAACCAAGGAGGGTTTGACCAAGGTCAAACCAGTAGTCAGAATATTTTTCAGATGAGAAACCTGATTCAGGAAAATTAGGTGACAGAGAATTTTGGAACCAAGATTGTAACCCCATTTTTTAAAATTCTAACACAACACATTTTTCAATGCCTGTGTTCTCTTTAACATCAATTGAGTTCTATATTCATAAAATACAATATTGTACTTTTATACTCAGAAAGTTAGAGGGAAAGAATCACTAACCACCTCAACATTTTACTATATTTTTCTGTTTACATGTAGTATCTCCTTTGCTCTTTCAATTTTTCAGATGAGGAAACTAAGTCTGATATTTGGCCAAGCTCAATACAGGAGAGACTGCACAAATCCAGCTCTTCTGACTCCAAAACTCCTGCTTCTTCCATTATACCATAGAAACTGTGCATTATTCTACCTTTAAAAATTTCATGGTAATGGAAATCATATGCCAGCAGATCCTAGTGATGTCAACACTGATAAAAGTAAAATAATTTACATTACATTAAAGATTTCCTCTAGAGTCTGAATTTCTCCTAGAGGAGCTAACATTTGAACTAGGACTTGGGGTTTGTAGAGTATTTTCAAAAAAGCAATTAGCATATAGACAGTTTATAAATGTTAAAATGGACAAAAGGATAAATAGATAGGTCGATGATATTTGTTACAAGCCTGGAATTCTGTTTATCTCACTATTGCTTCATTTACTCTTTGAAAGCTTTCTTTGTATTCTCCTGCATACTCCCAGAGCTATTAGAACATCCTCAATGCTTCCATGATGTGAGGTATATTAGACAGTGAGTTCTTTTGCACAAGGGTTGAAATCATGCTAATCATTATACCTGGCACATTTTAGAGAATTTGTTAGATGATTTAGAGGATTTGTTTGTTAGATGAAATAGATAAAACAAAAGGATATATAAAATAGTACAACAGTTATCTGGAATCATGTGCTTCCTCATGAGAGAATGCCCTCTTTTCTCTTTTATGAAATTTTTCCTGATGTCTCCCCAGGGAGACACTCTCCCCAAGAAGAGTTTTCCCCCTGTGATCTTTCAATATTTTATGAATGACTCATTACAAACTTTATATATATATACACACACACACACACATATATATAAAGAGGTCCTAGAGCACTTAATTGGGTAGATAACTTTTCACTAGACCAAATACTCCTTGAAAATAGGAATTACTTTTACTCATTATTTTGATGTCAATATTTTTAATATCTGATATCTGCTTTCCTGGGAATTCAGATGGCAAAGAATCTGGCTGCAATGCAGGAGACCTGGGTTCAGTCCCTGAGTCGGGAAGATCCCCAGTATTCTTGCTTGGAGAATTTCATGGACAGAGGAGCCTGGCAGGCTGCAGTCCACTTTCAATATAGACACTTTGTAAATATCCATCTTTTTCTACCCTATCCTTACTGTTAGAGGGAATTATAAAGGTGGAAATTAAGAAGTAAAGGGAGGAGATGGGGACCACCAAGGATGAGATGGTAGGATGGCATCACTGACTCAATGGACATAAGTTTGAGCAAGCTCTGGGACTTGGTGATGGACAGGGAAGCCTGGCATGCTTCAATCCATGGGGGCGTTGCAATTGAGTCAGACATGACTGAGCTACTGAACTAAACTGAAGAATTAAAGATGTATAGCAAATGCAGCATGCCAAGGCACAGAGTTGTAAAAAGTCATCTTTGAGATTAGGTATGGAGTCCTGTAGTATGGCTGGAGACTCAGTTCAGTTTAGTTCAGTCGCTCAGTCATGTCTGACTCTTTGTGACCCCATGATCCGCAATACCCCAGGCCTCCCTGTCCATCACCAAATCCCGGAGTCCACATAAACCCATGTCCATTGTGTCGGTGATGCCATCCAACTATCTCATCCTCTGTCATCCTCTTCTCCTCCTGCCCTCAATCTTTCCCAGCATCAGGGTCTTTTCAAATGNCCATCACCAAATCCCGGAGTCCACATAAACCCATGTCCATTGTGTCGGTGATGCCATCCAACTATCTCATCCTCTGTCATCCTCTTCTCCTCCTGCCCTCAATCTTTCCCAGCATCAGGGTCTTTTCAAATGAGTCAGCTCTCTGCATCAGGTGGCCAAAGTATTGGGGTTTCAGCTTTAACATCAGTCCCTCCAGTGAACACCTAGGACTGATCTCCTTTAGGATGGACTAGTTGGATCTCCTTGCAGTCCAAGAGTCTTTTCCAATACCACAGTTCAAAAGCATCAATTCTTCAGTGCTCAGCTTTTTTATAGTTCAACTCACATCCATACGTAATCACTGGAAGAAACATAGCCTTGACTAGATGGACCTTTGTTGGCAAAGTAATGTCTCTGCTTTTTAATATGCTATCTAGGTTGGTCATAACTTTCCTTCCAAGGAGCAAGCGTCTTTTAATTTCATTGCTGCAATCACCATCTGCAGTGATTTTGGAGCCCCCCAAAATAAAGTCTGACACTGTTTCCACTGTTTCCCCATCTATTTTCCATGAAGTGATGGGACTGGATACCATGATCTTAGTTTTCTATATGCTGAGCTTAAAGCCAACTTTTTCACTCTTCTCTTTCACTTTCATGAAGAGGCTCTTTAGTTCTTCCTCACTTTCTACCATAAGGGTGGTGTTATCTGTATATATGAGGTTACTGATACTTCTCCTGGCAATCTTGATTCCAGCTTGTGCTTCTTCCAGCCCAGCATTTCTCACTCACGATGTGCTCTGCATATAAGTTACATAAGCAGGGTGACAATATACAGCCTTGAGAGACTCCTTTTCCTATTTGGAATCAGTCTGTTGTTCCATGTCCAGTTCTAACTGTTGCTTCCTGACCTGCATACAGGTTTCTCAAGAGGCAGGTTAGGTGGTCTGGTATTCCCATCTCTTTCGGAATTTTCCACAGTTTATTGTGATCCACACAGTCAAAGGCTTTGGCATAGTCAATAAAGCAGAAATAGATGTTTTTCAGGAACTCTCTTGTTTGTTCCATTATCCAGCGGATGTTGGCAATTTGCCTTTTCTAAAACGAGCTTGAACAACAGGAAGTTCACGGTTCATATATTGCTGAAGCCTGCCTTGGAGAATTTGAGCACTACTTTACTAGCATGTGAGATGAGTGCAATTGTGCAGTAGTTTGAGCATACTTTGGCATTACTTTTCTTTGGAATTGGAATGAAAACTGACCTTTTACACTCCTGGGGCCACTGCTGTTTTCCAAGTTTGCTGGCATATTGAGTGCAGCACATTCACAGCATCATCTTTGAGAATTTGAAATAGCTCAACTGGAATTCCATTGCCTCCAATAGCTTTGTTCATAGTGATACTTCCTAAGGCCCACCTGACTTCACATTCCAGGATGTCTGGCTCTAGGTGAGTGTGAGTGATCACACTTTCATGATTAACTGGGTAGTGAAGATCTTTTTTGTACAGTTCTTCTGTGTATTCTTGCCAGCTTTTCTTAATAACTTCTGCTTCTGTTAGATCCATACCATTTCTGTCCTTTATTGAGCTCATGTTTGCATGAAATGTTCCCTTTGTNCTTTCATGATTAACTGGGTAGTGAAGATCTTTTTTGTACAGTTCTTCTGTGTATTCTTGCCAGCTTTTCTTAATAACTTCTGCTTCTGTTAGATCCATACCATTTCTGTCCTTTATTGAGCTCATGTTTGCATGAAATGTTCCCTTTGTATCTCTAATTTTCTTGAAAAGATCTCTAGTCTTTCCCATTCTATTGTTTTCCTCCATTTCTTTGCAATGATCACTGAGGAAGGCTTTCTTATTTCTCCTTGCTGTTCTGTGGAACTCTGAATTCAAACGGTATATCTTTCCTTTTCTCCTTTGCTTTTTGCTTCTCTTATTTTCACAGCTATTTATAAGCCCTCCTCAGACAACCATTTTGCTTTTTTGTGTTTCTTTTTCTTGGGGATGGTCTTGTTCCCTGTCTCCTGTACAATGTCATGAACCTCCATCCTTAGTTCATCAGGCACTCTATCTATNGTGAAAAGTGAAAGTGAAGTCACTCAGTCGTGTCCGACTCTTGGCGACCCCATGGACTGCATCCTACCAGGCTCCTCTGTCCATGGGATTTTCCAGGCAAGGAGTGGGATGCCATTGCCTTCTCCAAAATCTATTATAGAACTATGCAAATATAAGATAATGTGTTACTAAATCTTAGCAAGTCATTTTTATTCAGAACACTTTATTTTTTAATGAATTCCTATACTTTTATTTGAGGAAATTACAATACTGTGGAGATTTTTGCCATACATCAGTATGAATCAGCCATAGGAAATATGTTTCCCCTCCATCCTAAACACCTCCCCACACCCTATCCTCCCAAGTTGTCACAGAGCACTGGCTTTGGGTACCCTGCTTCCTACAGCAAACTTGCTCTTGTTATCTATTTTACATATGGTAATGTGTATGTTTCAATGCTATATTACATATAGTAATGTACATGTTTCTATGTTATTCTCTCAAATCATCTCACCTTCTCCTTCTCCCACTGAGTCCAAAAGTCTATTCTTTATGTCTGTGCCTCCTTTGCCGCCCCATATGTAGCATCCTCAACGCCATCTTTCTAGATTCCATATATATGTGTTAATATACGGTATTTGTCTTTCTCTTTCTGACTTATTTTACTCTGTCCAAAACAATTTAGACCTAAACTATGAGAGTTTATGGTTAGAGGAAGTTATTCTAGAGCTCCCAGGGGGAAGTAATACCTTTTCAGAATGCTAAATGTGGAAATAGAAGTATGTGAAAGGTATTAAATTAATTTTAAAGGAAGAAATTAGGAAAGTTTCAAAGAGGATAGACGGTCTGAGATGGATTTTAATGAGTGGATATGAGTTTTCTGGTTGACAAAAATTGTAGCAAAGCAGCATAAGAAAATACACAAAGGTTTTCAGATATATTATTATGTTATATTTTCAGGGAAAGCATTCCCAGTAAAAATCAAATTCCTAACAGAATCAACAACATGATCTGAAAATCATTCTTCCCTTTGTACTGAGGGCTAAAAACTATCAGTTTCACCTCAAGTCTGGTAATACATTTTGCATATCTCATGACTATTCCATTTTGCTGTGAACTAAACACATTCATATTAAAGCAGATATCCAGCAATGCTAACAAGAGAAGTGAGTACAGCGTCATAAATGTAATCCCCTCTCAATGACAGAACAGACAACTTTCCACAGCTATTACAGAGAAATTTTGGTTTGTGATAACAGAAAGCTTCTTCTTTCCTTTTTCTTCTTTCTTCCTGTTTCTTGACCCTTTCTTGGATCTGGCTATTGTGAACAGAACACCTGTAAATTCAGATACACAGAGGAATGAAACAAACAAACAAAAAATCAAGATATGTCCAGTTAGCCCTAAATTTTCTCTAGTGAGAGCTCCTCATTTCTGCCTCTTTTCAACTACTCTGAATGAATTAAATCTGCAGTGTATTATATAGCTCATGAAATCCTGAAGACAACGACACAGTTTGCTGGAATTCTACTCCATTTTCAATGACAAAGCTGTCTCTATGAAAATTTTAACACCAATGTATATCTTTTAATGGACTTCTAAACATAGCTTGGAATTTTTAGAATTATCACTCAGCAAAGTCACATTAAATTCCTATTTGTCATCACTTTACATAGAACAATTAACAAGCATACAGTTGTATCTGAGAAGTCATTATGCAGTAGATTTGAAGTAATTTGAAATTATTGTCTTTTAATTTTAGAAAAATTATGAGATCTGTGAAAATATGACAACATTCTAAAAATTATAAAAATATATTCATATTTTCTATAATTTAATTCAAAAAGCATTTGAAGTGAAGTGAAAGTCACTCAGTTGTGTGTAGTCCATGAAATTCTTCAGGCCAGAATACTGGAGTGGGTAACCTTTCCCTTCTCCAGGGGATCTTCCCAACCCAGAGATTGAACCCAGGTCTCCCACATTTGAAGCAGATTTTTTACCAGCTGAGCCGCGAGGGAAGCCCAAGAATACTGGAGTGGTTAGCCTATCCCTTCTCCAGGGGATCTACCTGACCCAAGAATCGAGCCGGTGTCTCCTCCATTGCAGGCAGATTCTTTCACAACTGAGCTATCAGGGAAGCCCAAAAAGCATTTATTGAAGGCATACTGGGGCTTCCCTGGTGGCTCAGATGGTAAAGAATCTATCTGCAATGCAGGAGACCCAGGTTTGATCCCTGGGTTGGGAAGATCCTCTGGAAAAGGGAATGGCTACCCACTATACGTACTCTTTGCCAAGCTCTGAGATTACATGATGAAGTACAGTTCCACCCTTGTCATTCAGATTCACAGTTTATTGTCACTGATTAGGATCTGCAAGCATTTCTGAAAGTCAACATAGATTTTTATTGTGATTCATGATAATTAAAACTGTCCTTAAGTTTAAATATCTAATTCAGCAGTATACCCCCAAATGAAATCTCTGTTATCTCTAGTCATAGTCTGGCTCATTCCATTTTAATTAAGTATACCAGTTATCATATAGTAACAATAGTCTTTTGTTCTTTTTTTTCTCAATCAGTTGTCAAAGTCCTCTTGATTATGTATTTGGAAAAAATTTTAAAGCAACTCTTTGCTGGCCATTTCTGCATTAACTTGACACCTGTTTACTTCTCATGTATACTGTGAAATGCTTCCATTTATTTATCTCCAGTCTTCTCCTTCCTCAAATCAAATTTGCAAATTGCAGAGACATAATACTCCTGAAGGGGCTTCCCAGGTGGCAATAGTGGTAAAGAACCCACCTACCAATGCAAGAGACACAAGAGATGTGGGTTTAATCCTTGGGTCAGGGATCCCTTGGAGGAAGAAATGGTAACCACTCCAGTATTCTTGCCTGGTTAATCCATGAACAGAGGAGCCTGGTAGGCTGCAGTCTATGGGGCTACAGAGAGTTGGATACGACTGAGCACAATACTCCTGAAAAATACCGGCACTTACTTGGTTAAAGTAAAATCAAGTGTGTCTAGTTGTGCCTGTTGTGTCCAGAAAAGTCACAAACTCAAGTGTGTAAAAGGGCAGGCACATGGGTAACAAAATGAGCCAAGTGGGTAGAATTAAGACAATAAGGCTTAGTAGATACCCTGGCATACATAGGCTCCAAATAAGTCACAGATGGAACTTAATTCCAGCTGATTGCTTTTCTATTGGAATTCGGGCTTATTTTTGATTTTTTTTTTTTTTGGAAAGAAAAAAGAATTTCCAAATTTTTAAAACACTGTGTATACCAAACAAAATACAGCTATATATGTGTCAGTAGTTTTAATACACACCTCTTGTTGGATATGGAAGGCTGATGGTTGTGAACTCTGGTCTATAGCATTGGAATAGTTAATGTTACCTGGATTGCATGGCCCAGCAAAACCTAACCCTGCTGTCTGTTTCTAATGTCATCTGTTATCATTATCGTTACCTAATATTGATGCTGTGCCTAGTTTTATGGACACTTTGCCTGGTATTTACTCTCTACAACAATTAATGAAGTAGGATTATTATACCCATTTTAAAAATGCAAAATTTGTTGCAAAGAGGTTGAAAAGTTTAGTAATAGTGATCAGTAGTTGGTTCAAATACAGCGTTGTCCAATTCCAAAGCTTCTGCACCTTACACTTACTGCCCTCTGCTGTTTTGCAGATACATGCATACTAAGAATGTATGTTCTTCCAGGAATCCTGTTAGAAAGGAGCTAATTTCATCTTCATTTTACAAGTAAGGTTAATGATTATATGACTTGACTAAAGTCACAAAACTGTTAAGAGGTAGGACCAGAGAATGAATCTGCACAGCTTAAATCTAGTCTCCTTTGTTGTTAAGCTTTATAGTACACTAAATAAATATAAAAATGAATAAACAAGTAAGTTTTACCCCCAAAAAAGCTTATTTTTAAATCCACTTCAATGCCACTTTTCCTATAATGATTTTCTTGTTCCTCTTCACTGGAAGTAATCGCTTCTTCTGCTGAGCTACCATATTACTTTGCTTATATTTCTCTCATATACACTGTGTTTAAATATGCCTGCATCTAACCTCGTTTACTTACACAGCAAGATCCACATGCTGTGATGATCAACAGCGCCTTTCTCATAGTTGGAGCCTGGCAAAATTGCTGAATGAATTCAGAAATATACATATTATGGGGTTTTATCTATTTCTTGACACAAGTATCTGTCTCAATGTAATAAAAATGATAATTAAAAATAAAGTACTCTTTAAGAAATCTGTATTTCTCAGCATACCTCTTGCTGGCTATGCTTAAAAACCTGGTTCAACATAAGCCATCAAAACTGTTTATTAGATTGTTTAAAAAATATACTATATATTAATATTAGTCAAATAGTAAGAGGAAAAAACTCATCTGGTTGGGAAAAAAGTTGGGGCTTAATGGTGGGCAGTACTGTCAACATGCAAACCAATTCCCCTGTAACACATTGCATAAAAACATTTTGTTCAAACCCAGTTATCCTGCTGTGTTATGTGGTTTCCTGCCAAAATGTTCCTTCGCTGTCAGGTAGATAGCCAAAGCTATCTGTTAGGAAAAATCCCTTCTCTAATCACGCAGCCCAACTCAGCTCTTTCAAATATCCACAGGAAATAGACACTCATCTTGAAACCATCAGGGATGGATAACCTGATATATAGTCCAAGAGACGACCCTCTCCTAAACTCTGAATCAAAGTGACTTTAGCACTCAGAGAAAGCTCAAGCTTGAATGCTCTAGGATTGGACTTATTTTTAATTCTATTTTACTGAGAAAATTTTATAAGATAAGGTTAGGATCTTTATAGTCAACTATGGCACTCCAAGATAGTAAACCAGTTAACATCCACTCTCCGCCCTGCAGTTTTATTAGAGTATCTTAGTGAATGATTTTGCACCTACTGTTTCCTACTTCATTGCTGTCTTTGTTACATTAACATGAAAAAAAAACATTATAAAATCAAATGCATGAGTATTAGAAATAATTCCCTATTATTCCACCTCAAAATAAACAAGATAAATAACATGTAACAGTAATTTATACAGATTCACTTAGCAGGAATTCTGATTTGTATGTCAAGCAGAAGAGGTTCCTAACAGGGCTGTGTAGGACTTTATTTTGCACTACGGTTAACAAATTCTCAGGAAAAGTCCAGTTGATCTCATTACCAAAGGTGTTGAGCCTTTATTTCCCACTGTGATAAAATGTTCACAACCTTGGTGTTACTGATTTAGAGGTCCATACTGAGGGGTAAGGGACTTTGCTTGGCAAAACTGGTGAAGAGGAGTGTAATAAGCATAGAAGGAAGATAAGTTTATTTCTGAGGGAAAGGTACAATCTGAGAAGGAAATATTGGATGAGGTGTTTGAAGGTAGATGAACATCGGATGAGGTGTTTAAAGAAAATAATGAAATGCAAGAAAAGTATATGTTTAGAATTGTTCCTTAGGGTTGTGGGGTGCAATGTCACCCAAACATGAGAGAGACATGAAAGAAAGTGTAAAGTGGACAATGACTTTACTCCTTGCTTACTTTTCTTGTCCCAGAAAACATACTCCAGAAAAACATATCAGCAGTCTTTTTACTTCTATAACCATGTATGTATGCGTGTGTGTGTGTGTGTGTGTGTGTGTGTGTGTGTGTGTGTGTGTGAAGCTCTGAGGACCAACACAGATAATCATGTACAAGTCGTTAAGAGCTCTTATTCTTTCAAGGAGATGTGACTAGCAGTACTCCATGGTACTTGGTGTGAGAAAAGCAATTCAATTTCAACACTTCACTATGAGAAGAATTTTGGTGTGCTCGGAGTGGACACTTGCCTTTCATTCACCCAAATTCTAAGGACATCCCTAGAGCAGAGTAGGGGGAAACATTTCTGATTCCCAGATCCATAGCAGAGAGAATCAGAGCCCTGGCCCACGGTCAGACTACATGGTTTGAATCTGGCTCTATTGTTTTTTTACTGTGTGAGTTGGGTTAACATAATCTCTTTCCGCTCCAGTTTTCTCATTTGTTTAAAGATGGGGATAATATTACATATTGATAGGATTTTTGTGAAAATTGCATTGAACAACTGTTTAGAATAGAGTATAACACAAAGTGCTCAAGAGATAGTATTTTTTCATTAACACTTAGTTTAGTACTATCAGTTTTAATGTTACCTGTGAAGAAAGTGGGGTCCTTGTTTTCCCTGGGTTACAGAAAAAGTCTTTGTGGAGTCCACAACGTTGGACTTTATATTTTTCCCACTTTCTCCCACTCTTCATTCTACTTTCTAAATATACTACATTTTCATTTTAACTATTCACTAACCTGATTATTATTTCTTCATATTTTGTACAATGTGTTTTTCTATACCATGAAATCTGATTTTTCCAAACATAAAAATCCATAATTAATTATCAAAAAGTTAAGTCAAAAATTAAGCTACTTTCTCTAACCATATAGTTATGTAGAAATTAACACAAGAAATATGTTATAACTGCATACTCTGCAATTAAAATTATGTGAATCATTATTTATAAAGATTAATTTCCATAAAAATTTAATGATTTCACTGATTGATTTTGAAAAAAGATTCATTCGTTATATATTATTCCTAATTTTAATAGAAACTTCTGTTTAGTTTGTCTTCAGACTGATATGAAATAATTTTAGTTTAAGTAAACCTTTAAATTGAAGTAAACTTTTTAATAGGCATTGCCAAAACCTCAAAAGCTGAAAAAACATTTCTCTGTACAAACGTAAACTCTTGGAGAAATGCCATTTCTTGGGTCTACCATGTGTCTTTTCCTCTGCATGTTCAAGGATTTTCATCAGGATGGCCAGTGGGTCAAAGGAGTCTTTGTCCAAGGCTTGACCACGGCAAATTAGTGCCTCTTAATGCTGACTTTCCTCATTACAGTCATCTCCCAACCCTGCTGTTTTCTTCCATTAGGCTCGCCATAAGGAAAGGTGTAGTGAGGAATTTCTTAATTCTTTTGAGTCCTGAATGCATAGCATCCATATTTTCTTGCCATTGCTCCTGCTCTAGACTTAGCATTAAGGCAGAATAACTCAGAATGGTCTAGAGATGTGCAAAAAGATCAAGCCCCCATGTTAACACATGATCAGATCCTGTTTCCNGGTTCCTAACAGGGCTGTGTAGGACTTTATTTTGCACTACGGTTAACAAATTCTCAGGAAAAGTCCAGTTGATCTCATTACCAAAGGTGTTGAGCCTTTATTTCCCACTGTGATAAAATGTTCACAACCTTGGTGTTACTGATTTAGAGGTCCATACTGAGGGGTAAGGGACTTTGCTTGGCAAAACTGGTGAAGAGGAGTGTAATAAGCATAGAAGGAAGATAAGTTTATTTCTGAGGGAAAGGTACAATCTGAGAAGGAAATATTGGATGAGGTGTTTGAAGGTAGATGAACATCGGATGAGGTGTTTAAAGAAAATAATGAAATGCAAGAAAAGTATATGTTTAGAATTGTTCCTTAGGGTTGTGGGGTGCAATGTCACCCAAACATGAGAGAGACATGAAAGAAAGTGTAAAGTGGACAATGACTTTACTCCTTGCTTACTTTTCTTGTCCCAGAAAACATACTCCAGAAAAACATATCAGCAGTCTTTTTACTTCTATAACCATGTATGTATGTGTGTGTGTGTGTGTGTGTGTGTGTGTGTGTGTGTGTGTGTGTGTTTGAGCTCTGAGGACCAACACAGATAATCATGTACAAGTCGTTAAGAGCTCTTATTCTTTCAAGGAGATGTGACTAGCAGTACTCCATGGTACTTGGTGTGAGAAAAGCAATTCAATTTCAACACTTCACTATGAGAAGAATTTTGGTGTGCTCGGAGTGGACACTTGCCTTTCATTCACCCAAATTCTAAGGACATCCCTAGAGCAGAGTAGGGGGAAACATTTCTGATTCCCAGATCCATAGCAGAGAGAATCAGAGCCCTGGCCCACGGTCAGACTACATGGTTTGAATCTGGCTCTATTGTTTTTTTACTGTGTGAGTTGGGTTAACATAATCTCTTTCCGCTCCAGTTTTCTCATTTGTTTAAAGATGGGGATAATATTACATATTGATAGGATTTTTGTGAAAATTGCATTGAACAACTGTTTAGAATAGAGTATAACACAAAGTGTTCAAGAGATAGTATTTTTTCATTAACACTTAGTTTAGTACTATCAGTTTTAATGTTACCTGTGAAGAAAGTGGGGTCCTTGTTTTCCCTGGGTTACAGAAAAAGTCTTTGTGGAGTCCACAACGTTGGACTTTATATTTTTCCCACTTTCTCCCACTCTTCATTCTACTTTCTAAATATACTACATTTTCATTTTAACTATTCACTAACCTGATTATTATTTCTTCATATTTTGTACAATGTGTTTTTCTATACCATGAAATCTGATTTTTCCAAACATAAAAATCGATAATTAATTATCAAAAAGTTAAGTCAAAAATTAAGCTACTTTCTCTAACCATATAGTTATGTAGAAATTAACACAAGAAATATGTTATAACTGCATACTCTGCAATTAAAATTATGTGAATCATTATTTATAAAGATTAATTTCCATAAAAATTTAATGATTTCACTGATTGATTTTGAAAAAAGATTCATTCGTTATATATTATTCCTAATTTTAATAGAAACTTCTGTTTGTCTTCAGACTGATATGAAATAATTTTAGTTTAAGTAAACCTTTAAATTGAAGTAAACTTTTTAATAGGCATTGCCAAAACCTCAAAAGCTGAAAAAACATTTCTCTGTACAAACGTAAACTCTTGGAGAAATGCCATTTCTTGGGTCTACCATGTGTCTTTTCCTCTGCATGTTCAAGGATTTTCATCAGGATGGCCAGTGGGTCAAAGGAGTCTTTGTCCAAGGCTTGACCACGGCAAATTAGTGCCTCTTAATGCTGACTTTCCTCATTACAGTCATCTCCCAACCCTGCTGTTTTCTTCCATTAGGCTTGCCATAAGGAAAGGTGTAATGAGGAATTTCTTAATTCTTTTGAGTCCTGAATGCATAGCATCCATATTTTCTTGCCATTGCTCCTGCTCTAGACTTAGCATTAAGGCAGAATAACTCAGAATGGTCTAGAGATGTGCAAAAAGATCAAGCCCCCATGTTAACACATGATCAGATCCTGTTTCCATGAAACAATTTCCTCTGTCCTTAGCAGCATCTTCAAAACTTGAATGATCACTAATAAGGTTTAGATCACTGAGAATGGTTTTGCAATGCCTTACTGTTGCAAAGCAAATGGGATTCCTTTTTTTCTTTCTTCACCATACATAAAACTGATTTTGATTCAGTAATACAGTCTTCTTTAGGGAGCATTAAACTGTTGTAAGGGTCAGGAGGTGCTGATTTGCATGTGTGGTGTGACTCAAACCCAAGTGTTCATAAGGAAAAGCCTACATCATAAAAATCTACTGTTCTACCTCTTTCCCACTGAGGCATTATGTCTTTGTTAAGGAGCAGTTACATCCATCGTTCTCATTAGTTTGATTAATGGCCTACCTCTAATAGAGGCCACCACCTGACATTTGGGGAAAAAAATACATGGCAGGTAATTTTTAAAAATACAGAACCTGTCCCCTTAACCTAGTTTCCATTCCCTTTGGTAAGGGTGGCAATTGGATGTGACACTCATCAATGGGAGAGGGCTGACATCCTTTCTTTCCCTCCCTCTCCAGTTCAATTAAAAGAATGATAGCCTGGCTTTCTGGAGAAACTGAAGCAAAGGTAGGGAGAGAGCTGTTAAATATCCCAGCACAAAAAGCACAGGCTATAGTGCCCACAAATTAACATTTCCTGTCAATTAGAGACCTTAAGGTTTCACTGGAATATTGAATTAATGAAGTGATTCTGTTCGTAATAAGTAACATATCTCATGTGCCTTGCCTGTCTTTTCAATTAGAAAAACAAAACAGGTGTAAAAATGGGCCAATTTCAATTTTTTTTTTTTTTAATGCTGAACTAAAACTTATATATTCAAAAGTCTTCACTTCAGTGTTGTTTATGGGTCTTACTGCGTTCTTCTGTTTTGGTCTTTAGAATTATTACAATTGCTTTTTTCTAATCCTGATGGTTATTGACTGTTTTAATAACAGGATGTGGCTTTGGTTTCAGAATCTATTCTGTTCTGAGATAAAGTCCTCTAACTCTTAAAACAGAAAAAGGACATAAAATTGGCCTTTGGTGTACCCTTGCTAGTAGACTTGTCTTAGTATGTAACTACTAAAATCACCCTGTCTGCTTCCATTTCCATGCACAGGAGTCAATAATCCCACTTTATGTGCTCTCATGACCTAATGGGAAATGGACTTAAATTCTCCCAAAGACAAGTTCTTTTGTTATTTTGAATGGTTTACTTTTCCATTTAATGCTCTATTTCCATACCTAAGTCTATTTTCGCTCCAAAGATTAGAGAATGTGTGTTTCTAAGCTGTAGTACAAGCTCTTCCCTGCCCCCTTGCCACAAGCAGGATGTTACTCCAGCCTGGAAACTGATGACAGCAGCTGTCCCTGGGCATGGACGTCCTCTTTAATCAAAGTGAGTTCCCTAATGGGCACTATAATGACATTCATTTGCCATTTGGATGTACCTGATATGACACTTCAGGCAACATCATGATTACTTTCCCTTAAAAATGTAAAATAATTTTACAAAATCAAAAAGGCAGAAATATTGCCTAAAGAAGTTCAGTTTAAAAAATAGCAATATTGTCATGGTTTTAGAAAAAGTGCTGTAATCTTCTATCTCACAAATTATAATAGCGTGATTTTATATTTAACTTGGTAGTAAGATTTTATATTTGAAAGTAACAGATCTTTTGGTTACCAAAAAACGTTAGTCTATAGACGCTGTAACAGGTTTTCCTGAGTTAAGATATAGGATGACATTAATTTAATGATAACATTGTTGGGCCCATCTTAGAAATAGAACACTTTAAATTTGAAATAATTTTGATAATGGAGAAAATTGCTATATACTACAACTAATATTTAGAACCATATTAACATTTACAAGGTTTCCTTTTACGTAAAATCTTCAATACTACTCTAACTAAAATGCATGTAGGAAAGTGTTCCATGAAAAGCTGAAAGGGATGTTTAACAATGAAAATGGGAACATTTCTCCAGAATATAATCTTATATTAATAGTATTTATTAGCTATAATGAAAAGCAATTAAAAACATTTTTAGGAAAATTTCTTAGTTTCTTATTTTGTTACAATCATTGACCTGGGGGTTTGGAACAACCTTTAGAGCACACACAGTTTATCTTCAGCCTCCTGGAAAGAAAGATACTTCCTATAATGAGTTTGTATCTTGTCCAATCATGATGAATCTAAAAATTAAGCTCAATAGATAGTATATTTTTTCCCTTTATAAGAATCACCAGGGAATACACTTTTATAATCTTCCCTTTTACTCTCTTCCACTGTCTAACAAGCCTTGATAGCCAGACTTCTAGCTTCCAAAGTGTCACAGAATCAGATCATCAAGCAACATAGAAAGGAAATAAAAGGACAGAATATTGTGATCAATGGCAACTTCCCATGTGATTTTTGAAACACAAATGCCTGTTAACTAAACATCCAATAAGCAGTGATATCAAGTTGCAATACAAATTGAATATAACTTTGAGTTAGACCTGAATTAAATGCTGACTCTACTGTTGAAGAGTTGCATATAATCTTCAAAGCTATTGCTCTCAGAGTCTCAGCTTCCTATCGGCCTCTGAGGGAGAGGGAGAGGGTGGGATGATTTGGGAGAATGGCATTGAAGCATGTATACTATCATGTAAAAAACGAGGTTCTGGTCTATGTTCGATGTAGGATGCTTGGGGCTGGTGCATGGGGATGATCCAGAGAGACGTTGTGGGGTGGGAGGTGGGAGGGGGATTCAGGATTGGGAGCTCATGTACACCTGTGGTGGATTCATGTCGATGTATGGCAAAGCCAATAGAGTATTGTAAAGTAAAATAAAGTAAAAAAAAAAAAAAAAGAAAAGAAAAAAAAATCAGGATAATAGGACCTGCTTTGAAGGAATGTTGTGAGACTTCTAAAAAAATCATTCTGGTGTATCATGAACACACAATAATTAGTAGCTATTATCTTTGGTTGTTGACTAATTGACTAGATGTAAAGCACCAAATTGGATCATCTGTGCAGTGGTTAGTTAGGATTGTATATAAAACACAATTCTTGCCTTATAAGGAGACTAAAAGAAACATTCTATATTAAGAGTATTATTTACATTATTCTAATACTGGCCCTGTCAAGTAGATACTGTTAAACTACAGATAAAGAACCTTAAAACTGGAGAGTTAGCTTGACAACATTGTTACTCCAGAATGGATACTCTTGACAACTATGTTATACTGAGTGTTATGATACTGTATTGTCTCCAAGACAAAGATATGTACAAATATGTCTAGAGGAAAGTAACTGAGGGAATCACTGTTGCTAGATGTAGATGAGTGCCTCTCTGTGTCAGTCTTTCAAATCTGGGATTTGAGACTATGGTGTGCAATGAACTAGTAAATTCAAAACCTAATTTTTGGTCATACTCTTTAAAGACCCAATTCTTGAACACTGAAATCATAGAAAGTAGCAACTCCCTTTCCCATAGGGAACCACATTTCTCTTGAAAATAAATTTATATTTGAAGGCTATAGTTTTATATGGAAGCTGGGGAGACATTTATATTTTATATAATCCTCTTTGCCAAAGATTTTTCTTGTTATCCTTTATGCCTTCTACTGAGTGGATACCTGATGGTCATGCATGTTATATTAGTCAAGGTTCTCCAGAGAAACAGAACTAATAGGATATATATACAGAGAGATTTCTTTTAAGGAAATAGCTCATACAAATATAGAGGCTGGCTAACCCCAAATTTGCAGAGTAAGCCAGTAAAGTGGTGATCCAGGAAAAAGTTTCTGTTTCAGTTCAAGTCTATAAGCTATCTGCTTATAGATTTCCCTCTTGCTGAGGGACATTCGTCTTTTGTTCTATTTAGACCTTCAGAGGATTAAAGGAGGCCCATCCACTGGATGGCATCACTGACTCGATGGACATCTGAGTGAACTCTGGGAGTTGGTGATGGACAGGGAGGCCTGGTGGCTGCAATTCATGGAGTCGCAGAGTCGGACACGACTGAGCAACTGAACTGAACTGAGGCACATTATGGAAAGCAATCTGTTTTAGTTAAAGTCGACCAATTTAAATGCTAATCTTATTCCAAAACACCGTCATGGAAACATCTAGAACAATGTTTGACCAAATATCTGGGCACTGTGGCCCAGCCAAGTTGAGATATAAAACTGACCAACACAGAGATTCTGTTGTGGCACAGACTGATCAGTACCATTCCAAATATCCCAATGTGGTCATTCAGCCACTGGAATTTTATAGGTTATGATTACTGTGATACCATAACCTTTATTTAATAGAGTACTGTCTATATTTTAAAGTAAAAATTAAGCTAGGTATATAGGATCATTTATTTTTCAAGGTAAAAATGGAGAAAGAGAATAAAGATTTTGTTTTCATGCCTGAAATGCCACAGACATATGTTAATGTCATTGAAAAATGACTCAGTCTCTTTCTTCAATGGATCCAAAATAACAGAGTGAATTTACTTATTAGAAATATTTTTAGTTAAAAAAGATTCTAGAGATTAGGTAAAGAGTTATTTTTGGATGTATGAGAAATATTGGTTTTCAACATAGTCTAATGACATGGTGATTCTGAACATTTTAGTGTATGTATGGTAGTCAAACTCTGCAGATGTTTGCAGCAGTTGAAGTATATTTTCCTCACTGTGCATAATCTTACAGATGTTAATATACAGGGTTTCATGATTCACTTAAATCAGGCATGAAAGAGAAACACAAACTAAGCCCACTTCTATAGTCCTTCTGTAAGACAAGCTCTTCCAGGAATTATATTTACAGAAAAAGAGAAATCTGCTCTGGAGATAATGTATATAATGACAATTTCTAAAAATGGAAAAGCCTTATTGTATTCTTGTTTGATATCTATTTTACATCATCACCTGAAGCTATGTTCTGTTGCCATTGTTTTATTACTAGTAAGAAAAAAAGAAATCACTGCTAAGAACCTCAAAATAGAGGACTTATTTTCTTAAGCTGTAATTATGTAACTCAAGTTTCAGTATTTTTTTTCAAAGAAAAATAATGTGAAGGCTCTAAGACTATTGCAGAAGAAACACTTTGAAGAACCCTTTGTGAATATATTTTGTCCAAAAACAAACTTGAGTCTTTGCAAAAGGGTGAAAGTTCTAGCAGAGAGAGCAGTATCAATGTCCTGGTTAAAATAAAATCCTCTGGAATATTTACAAATGATATGTTCAGTTCTGCTAATGAAGAAACAGCCAATTTTATAAGAATTAGAACTGTTCTAAGTGCCATA
This sequence comes from Neotragus pygmaeus, assembly GCA_006410875.1. Lineage (NCBI taxonomy): Eukaryota > Metazoa > Chordata > Mammalia > Artiodactyla > Bovidae > Neotragus > Neotragus pygmaeus. The sequence continues at coordinate 606,316 of SJYV01047883.1, read as the reverse complement.
TCTTTTTGTTTATTTTGTTTTGTTTTCCATGATTTTAATTTTTATCACTTGTTCAGGAAAGTTTGATTCTTTTGCTGAGTTTATAGAAAATTGTCAAAATAAATCTGATGTCTTTTCATCCAGCTATGCTTCTTTCTCAGTCTTCTTTTCCAAGAATTCTTCATGGGACTCTCTATTCTTTCTGGTGGATAGGTGTCTGATGGTAATAAAGCTTCTGTTATAGCACAAGTTGTCCACAACTTTTCAACTTTCCCATTGTGATCATACAGCCACTGAAAATTTCAGTGATGACTACTATGACAAATTTTTAAATCAATTCTATTCTAAAAACAGCTTACATTTTCTTAAAGCCCATTATGGGATATCAAATCAACTTTACATTAACTATTGGAAATATCTGTTTATTGAAACTAATTTTTAATTTTCCTTCAACTTTTCTTGAATCTATTTTTTAATCAAATACCAGCCTTTGCAATTCAAGATTAAATCTCATTTGATTAATTTCAAGCCATTTTTTCTAGACTTTTGTACTATTATATGATGTCTCATTGCTTAATATCCTCTCTCATCTAAGAATTTAATTACTGTCATTAACAACCAACTGCAGATCATTTACGAAGATGTTTAACAGAGTTCAAGATTACTTTGAATGAAACAAAACACTTCACACTCACTGCCAAAGACTCAAAATATGATTTTATATTTCCTGTGTATCTCATTAGTAAGCTAGATATAACCTTCTATTATGACCTACATGCTTCCCAATGGAATTCTCATGATCCTAACATAGCAATGATTTTACTTTCATCAAAACTAGAAGTTCTTTATTTGGCCTAAATAATAATTTTGTATATGTTTATAAATACATATTTTTTTTTTAGCAGAAAGAGTTCATCCGTAGTGTTAAACTAATATCCAAAGGAGTACATGACTCCCAAAATATATAAAATCATGTATTTCTTATAGTGTTAGCTGCTCAGCCATGTCTGACTCTTTGCCACCCCGTGGACTGTAGCCCACCAGCTTTGTCTGTCCTTGCAGTTCTCCAGGCAAGAATACTGGAGAGGGTTGCCATTTCCTTCTCCAGGGAATCTTCCTAAACCAGGGATAAAACCTGCATCTCTTGTTTCCTGCATTGGCAGGTCAGTTCTTTCTAGAACCACCTGGGAAGCCCTAAAGTTATATTTTAAAATAACTTATGATGCATTTTACCTATATGGTATATTGTTACTATTTCCCCTTAGTGTATAACCTCTGGGTTATTCATGTTGCCCGAATTCATTTTCTTGTAAAGCAGATAGTTTTCTCAAAAACATGTAATTATGATTTTTGAAAAGGTAACTTTTNAATAACTTATGATGCATTTTACCTATATGGTATATTGTTACTATTTCCCCTTAGTGTATAACCTCTGGGTTATTCATGTTGCCCGAATTCATTTTCTTGTAAAGCAGATAGTTTTCTCAAAAACATGTAATTATGATTTTTGAAAAGGTAACTTTTCAAAATGCATATATTAAATATATACTATTTTGGATTTAAAAAAAAGACTTGAGCATCAAAACTGGAAGAATAAGATCATATTTTCCCATAAATGCATAATGTGAACAAATGGGATATTATCCAAGGATTATAAAATGTTTAGAAAAATAAATTCTGTCTTATGTAATGGTCTTTTCTGAAATTAATATGATTAGAACATCAAGGAGAATCCAAATTCATCTTACTTTAAAATGTCCTTTCTACTATTTATCCAGAAAAGAAATGAAAGAACTAGATTGTATATTTCAGTGTTTTTCTAATTAGATGAGTGTCCCATTGTGAGTGACTAACAATAACTCAATATCTATTTCATGAACCTTGCTTTACTGTTTTAAAAGGATGTTCATTAAGGTTGTGCCAGTGGTGGGAGGAGGGGGGATTGTAATTGTATATTCAGGAATATTAAAGGAACATTTCCTATAGGAAACATAGGGCTATCTACGCTTTGTTTAATATAGGATTAGTATAGATTATGCCTGGTAGGCTGCCGTCCACGCTAAGAGTCGGACACGAATGAAGCGACTTAGCAGCAGCATGCTTAATCAGGGGCCTATTATTAAAGAAAGATACAGAGACTGCAGAGAGTGTTAACAAGAGAACAACAAACATGAGGGAATGTTCAGAAAATGCTTTTCAGTTATAAAGAGTCTGAAGAGAAATATAATGTCAGTTTTTAAGTATTTTTATAATAAGAGCATTAGATCTCGACTGAGAGAAACTTGCATTTGAATCTAGGTCCTACACTTATCAGCTCACCAACTGTGATTATTTCCTCTATGTAAAATTGGAATTATGTCTATTTTGTTGGACTGTTGTGAAGAAGAAGATAGCTGACATATCCAGAGTAGTGAGTGTCAGACATGTATAAGTCCTTCTATAAATGAAGTTAGTATTATTTACACCTTTTAATCAGATATTCATCATAGCAGCTCCAAAGCAGAGTTGTTAGTATTGGTGAAGGATGGAAAATAAAAGGATGGGGTTTCATAACCACAGGAAACACTGGATCAGGCAGCTCTTTATTTAGCATACTCATACACGGGTACATTTAGTAGAATTCAAATTTTGCTGCATACTATGAGGTACAACATTTATTTCTGTTTTTCTCCCGCCCCTTTTTCCTCCCTTCCTTCCCTTCTTTCTTAGAAATGCTGCTAAATATAGCTATGTTCCTCAGCAGGGGATTTAATCATGGAGTCTGATTTTGCCGTAATCTTGTCCTCAGATTACCACCTCAGTAGTAGGTAATAATGTATGATACAGAAGGAATTAGACATTGGTTAGATTTGTTTCTTGCCCTTTGTTTAACAACAGCAAGGAGTACTACATATGAAAAAGTTGTATATTAATGTTTACTAAACTGTTGGCAAAAACATAAGTGCAATATTGTTTAGATTAGAGTAATAAACTTTTTCAAGTAGTGCTTTTCCTCATTTTTAAAAAACTGGATCTCTGTAGTCTTGATTTTTCCTTAGGTAGTCTTGATATACACTAGAAGAAATAATGTTTGATGAGCTTGCGTTGTTTTCCAAAACTGTACCTATCCTGAGGATTGACATACAATCATCTTGGTTAATGTTTTATTTCATTACTCTTGAAAAATAATAATTTCTCAGAGTTCCTTGTGTGCTATCAATGCATATATATATATATATATATATATATATAATTGCTATCTAATTTGTACAGTTAACACATTTCTATGAATCCATCAGAGCAAAGAGATTTATAAGGAAATGAAAATAGAACATTGTGAATAATAAAACTTTATAAAGAGGTTAGGAACTGAAGGCAGTGTTGAGAAAATATGTGAGCCTAGTCAGCCGCCCAAAGGAAACTTTGCCTTGTTTTCTGTTAATTATCTGAGAAACTTGATTCATAATTTTATACCTTACTGAAATAAATTATTAAATGTAACATTCATTCAGCCACACACACACACACCAGGCTCGCTATATATCAGGTACAGATATTTGTATAAAATCTCATTTAAACTTCTCAGTAACTCCATTTCAGAATTAAGAAAATGTAAATACAAAGAGATAAACTAATCCACTCAAGGTCACATTGTTCCAAAACAAAGTAGTCTAACTCTAGAGACCATTGTTACGGCATTAGACACCCCTTAGCTTCGACTGTGAATTGGAAGATTCAGAAAATGAAGGATTAAAAAAGCTACAAGAATCATTCCTTGGGGGTGAGGTTACCCTATATTGCTTCTTGAATTGGTTTGGGGGAACAGAGGGTATAAGCAAAGTGGTTTTCTTAATTATCCGACCTCTTTGGTCAAAATCATGAAGTCGAGCACGTAAAAGGATGAGGTAAGAGTGAAAGAAAAGGACTAACAAGGAAACATAGGTTGTAGGTTAATTATAACAGTAAATGTCATTGATTAAACACACATACACAGCTACTATGGCAACAACTTTTTATGTTGTGGTAGATTGCAAAAACGGCCACAGTTCTCTATTGTCCTTGCCCCTTTGCAATGTGATTTTGTAGTTCTTTGCATTAAGAGATAGAAGCTATTTCCCCAATCTTTGAATCTTGGCCGGTTGCCATTGTTACTTGCTTTGACCAATGGAATGTGGCAGAAGTAACATTTTATGCCATTTCTGAGCTTTGGTTTCAAGTGGACTCAGGGCATTTATTTGTTCTCTGTCTTGAACCTTCTGCCACACCATGAGAAAACACTGATGAAAACGCATGGCCCCATTATCCTCATCGCCCTAGATAGAAGTTAGCCAGCTGCCAGGCAAAGACCCTGAGAAAGTCCTGGTGAAACCTGTCAGGTATGGCCTAAATCTGCAGATCTGCTCAGATGTTTTATAAACTTATGAGCAGAAATAAATAAGCCATTAAATTTTTAGTGTATTTTATGCAGCAGTGGATACGTGTTACATACATGTTACCACCTAAAATCTTAAAACAACATTTTTTGATAAGTATCAATATTATTAACATTTCAGAGATAACAAATGTCTTTACTAGCAATATAGCAATGATGAGGGCCAGTATTTTCTGTGTGGTTTTGAGTTTATGCCCAGGGCTTGTTCCTCTCAGAAGGGAAAAAGTTAAGCAATTGTCTGTTAATGAAGATCTAGATATAAATTTCTCCTTACTTTCAATTCAAATCTTTAAATCATGAATCAAGGCAAGTTTTTTGAAGCAAATTCCAATATTCATGGAAATGACTTCACATTCCAGCACAAGCCAGTTTATTTAGTTAACATTATAAAAAGATAGGCCAAAATCCAGAACTGAAGCAAAGCTCATTTATTTATTCAACAAACATTTATTAAGTGCCTGCCATATGCTGGGTCCTGTGTTTGGCACTGTTGTGTAATTAATTTAAAAAGAATCTATGAATTCAGAAAAAACTTTAAGCTGAATAATTAAGGCAGAACAAGGCAAGTTATTCATAAAGATGCAGACTAATTGGAAATGTCCTAGTTTAAATGCTATACTTATGTGGCAGTGAGAATGCTATGGATCTAAAGGGAAATGCATATGAAATTCTAAAACAATTTGTCAGAATAATTAAACATATTAAGAGTGGTACTTGGAACCAAATTTCTTCAACCCACTCTATAGAGAAGTCAGTATATAAATTTGGTGCAGCATTTTATAATACGAGGTATAGTGCAGCAGTAAGCCCAAGTCGAATGCTGAAAGATGGACCTAGCTTTATATATTGCCATAGGCAGTACCAGGAATCACACCAAGTACCAGCAGGCTAGAGCCACCAGTTCAAAATGGCATTTACTATTTGGTATGCAGCTCTGTTTTCTTCTCATCGCCTCCAGCACGTAAAAACACTAGCTTCTTCCAGAAAGATTCTCTCTGTAGAGAATTCTAGGCTTGACCAACCATGGAGAAATAAATTTTCTTTTCTTTCACAGTGTATAATTTTCTCTTTCTAACTCCAGAGAAGGAACCATTGATAGCAGTTAATGGTATTTGTCTTCAGAAAACAAAAGGGTCTGACTCAGAATTTTACAAGATCTAATTTATTTTCTTATTACAAAAAAAGTTCCAATACCTTGTCACTGCCAGACCCAAAGAGTCTTTCTCTCAGGTTAAAAAGAAAGTTTCTCCAGCATTTGAGTTATATTACTGTGAATAAATACATAGTAAATAATACAAATTCTATTTTATGATGATCTAAAAATAGTAGCCTATGTCAAGGAAAACAGAAAATTTCTCTTTACTGGTTAAAGTAATGAAAAGACAGTCCCTCTGTGTCATGTCTCTGAAGATGTTTAACCACATGTTTTATCCACATGCAGCAGTATGACCTCAAATCCCCAAAGAATGACTCGTTCATTTCACTTTGAGTTCACAAATATATAGAGGCCCTGCTGCTGCTGCTAAGTCGCTTCAGTCATGTCCGACTCTGTGCGACCCCATAGGTGGCAGCCCACCAGGCTCCCCCATCCCTGGGATTCTCCAGGCAAGAATACTGGAGTGGGTTGCCATTTCCTTCTCCAAATATAGAGGCCCAGTTATTCAATAATACTACATGTTTTTTAATGTGTTGTTTGCAGTCAAGACCACTTATTCAAACCCAACCATGTAGATAGAGTAAAAAGAGAAAAATTCCAGATGTGATAGGCTTCCATGATTGAAATTCCCCGTGGAGTCATTGCAATGTGTTTAACACCTGAGTTTCAGAAGATGCCAGCCCATTTTGCCTAAGTGGGCATTGGCCTTGTGATTTATCCAAGCTGTGCTTTCTCTGCTCTGCTCTCAAGGTGCTTGTGTTAAAAGAGTTATACCTCGTCCCCACTGACTTGTTTTTAACCCCCATAGCCTCAGTCCAGTTCAACAAATCTTTATTGAAGGCCTACCAAGCATTGTTATTTGATGTTTTATTATGGTTTATAGGTGACCTGGATGGAACTTCACAAGGAGAATGTGATGTCTATTTGCAGTTCTAAACTGTATAGACATCAGAGCTGACCCTCACTCTGTGGGCCTTTAATTTGATTTGACACATGAGGTCACATCAACCAGCGCCTTAGAGGACTTCTTTTTGTCAAGTTCATCATTTACCCATAGACTCCTGAGCAAGAATAATCTAGAGACAACTTTCCTTTCAGCTTTGTATCTCTGATGAAGAGCTTTCAGACATATGGCACAAGTGGTATGTCACTTTGATCATCTAGTTGTCAGTTTGCAGTGCTGTGTTGATTCTGTCACTGGTATCACCATTTTTCCAGACTTTCTTTTACTGTTCCCTCTCATTCAAACCTAGTGTTCAATCTGTCATTGCATCCTGTCATCTCCTCCTTTGAACCGTCTTTCAGCTTCGGTCCTCCTCTCCTTTTCCATTACTACCACATCCATCCAGACCGGTGATAATTGCAAGGGTACTCAATAGATTTTTCTCACTCTTATCTCTACCATTTCTTTTATTCATTATGAATATTTATTTCAGCCCATTTTTCTAAAGCCCTCTATTCCTTTTGTTATTTCCTGTTCAGTAACCTAGAATCATTCCCTTTTCACTGTCTTATAAAACATTCTTTTTTTTTTAATATAAAACACATTATAATGGGCACATGTTACTCCCTTCAAACCGGGGGTCCCACTCACGTGAGAAAAATCCATGGATACTACACTTTTAATAGCATATTTGTGTGTGAATTCTAGGTTGCACTCTTTGTGATCTTATGACCTTATGGACTGTAGCCCACAAGGCTCCTCTGTCTGTGAGATGCCCCAGGCAAGAATATTGGAGTGGGTTGCCGTGTTCTCCTCCAGGGAATCTTCCTGACTTAGGGATCAAACCCTCATCTCCTGCAATGCAGGCAGATTCTTTACTGCTGAACCACTGGAGAAGCCCAGCGGCATGTTCACTCCTGCTTAACTGCTTTGTGTATGTTTTTCTTTTTTTCCAACACAAATTAAATCCTACTAAAGTAAGGACCACACAAGTTCCATATCTTCCATATTCTCTAACAGCTTTGGCCCTACTCACAGCCTCTGTGCTTCTGTATCAATACTCTGTCACAGCATCTTCCCCAGTATGCTGTAATTGTATACTCATATGATTGTGTCTTACACTTATTTATGAGCCCTCTGATGACAGAAAACAGTCTTTCTTGTGAAACCTTGTAACCCCATATGCCCAAAAGAATTTGACTCCTAGTAAGTTCTCAGTGAAAACTTGTAAAAGTATTTAAATGCTTAACTAAATGCTTCTCTAAATGCTTAACTTCAAACCAGAGCATAAGTTTAGCAATATGCCAGGTATCTGAAGATAAGAAATATGATGACTAGCATGTAAGGCCCCAGAATAGAAGAATTTTCATGAACAATGCTTTTTTTGTAATTGTCTCCCCCACCCCACCCTCGCCAAAGCTCCTTAGTGGTAAAAATCATATCTTACTAGCCCTTTGCTCTTTTGAAAGTGTCTTTGATCAAGTGACATCAGGGCTTCCCTGGTGGCTCAGATGGTAAGTGATTCAATGTGGAAGAGCTGGGTTCGATTTCTGGTTTGGGAAGATCTCCTGGAGGAGGGCTTCCCTGGTGACTCAGATGGTAAGTGATGCAATGTGGAAGACTTGGGTTCGATTCCTGGGTTGGGAAGATCTCCTGGAGGAGAGACCAGCTATCCAATCCAGTATTCCTGCCTGGAGAATTTCATGGACAGCGGAGCATGGTAGGCAGGCTATAGTCCATGGGGTTGCTCAGACATGACTGAGTCACTGTCACTTTCTTTCTTTCTTTCTTTCTTTTTTTTAATCTAGTGACAGAGCTGGTAACTGAGAACCTGGTCATTTGAATGTTTAGCCTTCTAGAGAACATGATTCCAGTATCTTATCATAACAGCCACTGGCTGAACTTAAAAATGGAATACCATCTCTCTCATTATTTTTTTATATATGGGCCTATCAAATCAAAGAAGGCTACTATGTGTTTTATCTTCATGAGTCCATGGAATGGGCTCATGTTAAAGGCTGCTTTGAAAAGTGTGGAGTCAGTCTTAAGAAATGTTTCCTAATTTATTAAGGTAAAATATCTCTAGAATACTTGGGTTCAAATGATGCTGATGGTTTTGCAATTATGGTGTGACCCTTTAAAGGCAGGAATTTGACTTATACAATGGTTTTTCCATAACAAATGGTAAGTCTGCACACAGTGCAGAGTGAATGACTGAATTATAACAACTAAGAGGTAACTTAGTAGTGGCTCAGAGTGCAATATCAATGTGGAATAGAGGAGTATGCTAATGGAATGACATTTCAATCCTTCTCATATAAATGTTCCCTAAACCCCTTTATGTCTACTAAACATAGCCACTCCTATTAAGTTTATCTATAGCTGTTCTTGTGCTATAATTATCCAAATGGAATAGTTGCAACAGACTTTATGGCCCACAACACCAACAATATGTATTATCAGGTCCTTTATAGAAAACAGTTTTTCAGCTCTTAGTCTAGAGCAATGCCTAATGCCCAATAGATATGCAATAAATGTCTGTTATATGAATTAATGAAACAATAAATAGATATATCATTGATAAAACTTAGATAACACTCCACTATGCCCTCACAAGGCTTTGTATGTCTTGAAATGTTTGGNCCCTTCTCCTCCTGCCCCCAATCCCTCCCAGCATCAGAGTCTTTTCCAATGAGTCAACTCTTCGCATGAGGTGGCCAAAGTACTGGAGTTTCAGCTTCAGCATCATTCCTTCCAAAGAAATCCCAGGGTTGATCTCCTTCAGAATGGACTGGTTGGATCTCCTTGCAGTCCAAGGGACTCTCAAGAGTCTTCTCCAACACCACAGTTCAAGAGCATCAATTCTTTGGCACTCAGCCTTCTTCACAGTCCAACTCTCACATCCATACATGACCACAGGAAAAACCACGGCCTTGACTAGACGGACCTTAGTCGGCAAAGTAATGTCTCTGCTTTTCAATATGCTATCCTAGTTGGTCATAACTTTCCTTCCAAGGAGTAAGTGTCTTTTAATTTCATGGCTGCAGTCACCATCTCATCCTATGTCATCCCCTTTTCCTCCTGCCCCCAATCCCTCTCAGCATCAGAGTCTTTTCCAATGAGTCAACTCTTCTCATGAGGTAGCCAAAGTACTGGAGTTTCAGCTTTAGCATCATTCCTTCCAGAGAACACCCAGGGCTGAGAACTATATTAAGGTCAAGTAATTCCCCTCCTTTGACTCCTGCACCTATATATTCTTCCACTCAGTGACACAGCACAATTATAAAGAACTTTAATTCAATTCATGTACTGCATTGTCAGAGGATGGTGCCTCCTCTCCTCAAAATAGTGCATCCTACTTGGCACTTTAGCTGTGACTTCAGAAGGCTATTCTAACACATGATAAGGTCAGAGTCTGGGTGAACTGTCTGGTTCAACTAGTGGATCTGGTGGCCATCTGCCTAGTCATGAACCTCCTTAACTGTAAAAGGGAAAGTCTCATCAGTGGGATTCCATATGTGTGTGTGTGTGTGTGTGTGTGCGTGTGCGCACGCGTGCGCTAAGTTGTTTCAGTCACATCTGACTCTTTGAAACCCTGTGGCCCATAGCCCATCAGATTTGTCTGTCAATGGGATTCTCCAGGAAAGAATACTGGAGTGGGTTACTATGTCCTCCTTCAGGGGATCTTCTCAACCCAGGAACCCAACCTGCATCTCTTATGTCTCTTGCATTGACAGGTAGGTTCTTTACCACTAGCACCACCTGGGAAGTCCAGTGGGAATCCATGACAGTGGCTCAAATACACCGACAACCTTTGAATAGTGGGTAGCTGGCTAAGGCCCTCACAGCATGAAAGGTAAATCGCTATGGAGAATGAATGCCTGTTCCCATGATGACAAATCACTGGTCTTTCCAGGATGCAAGTGAAACAACATAGTCAACTTGTCATTAAGTGGCAAGTCTCAAGAAACAGTGTTGTATCCAGGGCTCAGCATTGGTCTCCACTGGGGGCAGTTGGTCACATCAGCAATTGTACCTATTTAACTTTGATGAGTGGAATCTGATACTGGACCCATGTGTAATATATTCATATTTGCCTTCACTATCACTTTGTTTATACATCCATTGTGCCAGCACTTGTGTGGCCAATGACACACAACTCATTTTATCTACTTAGCCAGATTATTTTATCTACTTTGTTGTCTAGTGCCTCTTCCATTGCACACGTTCTCTAGCGGATATTAAGATGTGGCACAAAGATTTTCTCACTTTGTGCTCAGTTGTATAGGTCCATCTATGTGCCTCTGCTTCATCCCTCCTTGTCTATAATATTCCAGTCTTTTACTTCCAGGCCATTTGCACAGGCCACCTCTTAACCTCTTTTCAGGGCACCTTCCCTTTCTGCATGAAGTAAACGGCATGTAGCACTGCCTGAAACCTACACTAATGAAGAGAATTTTCTCTCAGACTGTCTTTTAAGGGTACCGCAAGTATTCTAAGTCGGTAGTGTAGTCACTGTATGTTTTTCATTCACATACAAAGACAACCTTTCTATGTCCCAAATTGGGACTTTTTTGCCCTCTATGAAGTGATCATACCTCTCCTTGATGTGGGCAGGGGAAGGGGACTGTGACAACAGTGATGGGCACTGTGAGGCTCTGAACTATTTGCTCATGCATCTTGCTTACGTCTTCTGGTTCTGCTCATGCTCCATCCCAAATGTTCGACTTCCACCTTGTGATGGTTGCTTCCATTTTGTGATGGATGAGCTATCTTTCAACTCAATCTCAACTCTTTTTCCCCCCATAGAGCAGTATTGTACAATAGAAATAAAGTATGAGCCACATAGGCACTTTCAAATATTTTTATTCATCACATTTGAAAAAGTAAAACAAAGGTCCCAGATGGAATTAACTGCAATGCATTGCCTTTATTATAAAAAAATCCAAAATACTAGCATAAAAATCATGAGATAGTTTACTTTTTTTTTGTTGTGAGTATTTATAGTCTGGTGTGGTTTTTGTACATACAACACATCTCAGTTTGGTCTAACCAGATTTCAGGTTCGCAATAATTGTACATGCCAATGGCTTAGTGAGTTGGACAGTATGACTATAGACCAACTGGAGAATTGAGTAGTAGCAATTCAAACCCTGTTATATTTACATCTGTTATTTTTCCATACATTTTGACAACAATAGTGATATCATCTGCTATTGTATGTCCTTCTCTTATATATCCTTATTCTTCACCGTATCACAAGAAGTGAAAGTTTCAGTTGGATGGCCACTTTGTCCCAGGTGCCATTTGACTGCTCCCTTGTACTAGTGATGCCAGGTGGCATTTTATTCAGTTCCAAACACCAAACCCCACCCTCCAGATTGCCATCTCCAATTGCTCCCAGTACTGTCACAAGTTACATTCTCTGGATGCAGATGCTGACTTTGGAATGTAAGATGGTTTTTAGGGAGAAACACCTGTGAGAGAAAGGCACAGGGAAGCAGGACTTGGCAGGGGAATATGTCAAACTATGATGACTGCTAAAAGTTTAGGCCAAACTGGAGGGGAAATTTGAAAGCTAAAATGACCACCCAAATTATCCCATGTGAGTGAAATGGCTGGGACTTTATATTCCTACCTTGCTCCGGCATTGGATCTCAGCTGTTTGGAACAGGCATGTCTCTGCAGCGGATGCCAGCTATGTAGAAGCTGACAGCTGAATGCAGTCTGCTCACCATCCCCCACTGGCAGCTGCACAAGGAATCTTTTCTTGAAGAGAAATGGGGGGAGCGCAGTACATAGAGGCCATTGGTCATCTTCAGATGTACAGTCTCTTCTAGTGTGGTGGAAGCAAAACCCTAATTGGAGTAGGTTAAGGAAAGAATGCAATTATAGAAAATTTGGCAAGATGGTTTACTCAAAACTCAAGGGAATGGGGGAGAGATGGAAGGGGTCAAGACAGTTTCTATCTTTAAAAAATATATATATACCAAAAGATGATCCTCTAGAAATTAGGAAATTATACTATTAATTTAAAAATGTGATGATTTGAAGAAGAAAGTTTTTGTGAAGCCATAAATGATGTACTAGAGGCACAATTTTCAGGGCTGGGCTTTGATAGAATCAGGGGTATTTTATCCATGGTAATAGTCAAGAAAGCCTATAGTATGAGTGTAGATGCAAATCGATAGATTTGGGTGTGACAAAAGGAAAGATTTCCTAATTAAGTGTATGAAACAAGTTTTTCAGTAAAAGAGTGAAATTTGTGTAGTCATAGGAGACGTGAAAAAGGTGGAGAATAATACAGGAAATCTGAGGGAAAAGAAGGTGGGCAATTGTTGAACATAGGGAAAACAGGATGCTAAGGAGGTGAAATAGGATGATACATATCATTAAATTCTCTTTTGAATTTTGTGCTTATGAATTTGAATCCAGACCAGATGGCAAGTAGCTAGGCAAATATTTGGATATTACTGGGTATTATGACTTTCCTAGAGGAATGCGATGAAAACCAATCAGGGTGAGGGGATTAAGAATGTTTGAAAGGAATCAATCTCACTGATGCACTTTGAAACCCAATTTGAGTAAAAGGCAAATTAAAGACATTAGGAGGATGTTGATTGATAGTGGAAAAGTAGCAAAATTCAAGATGGAATATGGTAAACCTTTTATGACTTCTAAGCATGATTCAGTTTATCAGTGATCAGATCCCTGGCTGACTTAAATGGAAAGAGAAGCTGACATTTAGGAAAAGAGGAGGGAGAGGACTGATGACAGATTTTACCAGGACCACGTTGGTCTGAAGAATTGTTTCCAATGTACGTGCAAGGAAGATATTTGATCTCAATTTTTGAATTAAGAATATCTGCAGGCAGTGTGACAAGAACATTGGGTATTGAATCAGAAAACCTGGATTTGCCTTCCGGTGCTATTATTTTCATTCATACATTCATACATGCACATATTTATTCAACAAATATTAACTTAGCAGCTACTAAGTACTAAATACTAGAAAAGCTGTTTAAAAAGCAGCAAAGCAACAATTAATACATTGTTGTTGCTTTTCAGTCACTAAATCATGTCCAGCTCTTTCGAATCATATGGATTACAGTATTCCAGGCTCCCTTGTCCTTCCCTTTGTCCCAGAATTTGCTCAAATTCACATCCATTGAGTCAGTGAAGAGTTGTCTTTTCACAGGCTTACGTTCTAGTGACAGGGTGGAGAAGGGAGAAAGAACATACAGTGAGTGAATGAAAGGAAGAGTGAAAGAATGAATGAATGGTATAATTTCAAATTATAAGTACTATACTACAAAGAAAAAATAAAGTAAGGAGATAGCCCCTGACTTGGGCTGAGGATATGCAATTATTTTTTAATAAAGTGGTCAGGGAAGACCTCTCCAAGGAGGGGACATTAGTATCTGGATATGAATGACAAGAAGGGACCTCCACAAAAAAATATTTCAGTCAGTGGAGAAAGCAGCTTTGTCACTGGAGATAAGGAACATGAATTTTCTAAGCTTTAATTCCTTCATTAATTAATGGTAATAATATTCACTTAGAGGTTGCTTTCAACATATGGCACTGTGCCTAGGAGATAGTAAGTAATCATTAATATGGTATTTGTCTTTAGTATTTCTTCACAGAGATAATACAGTTCCCTGAAAGATTTAAGGGATAAATGTGATCTACCTTCTCTACTGACTCCTTAAGTTCATACCTATTAAGGTATTTCAAAGAACCTATAGCAGAGATTTTTGCTGATGTACCTGTTGATAAAAATGATCAGAATACCAATGGAAGTTTTGTTGATATCTAGGCCTAGGCATGTCTCTAAAGGTCTAGGAATTTTAAGCAAATTTGACAAATACATACCTTAATAAACAAGGGTTAACAAAGTTGATGTCTTATAAATATTGCTTGTATAATAATTTCAGTAAAGTCATTAAAAAGCCTTTAATGCATTTCAATACTGTATTTTTGATATGGCCTTCATACTGTTCCAGTTCTATCCATGGTGGTGATTAGATTACCTGACTGGAAAATTACAAAATTAACTATAAGGTGAGTGGCTCAAGCATAGACTGGAGATCACGGAGGGGAAGCACACCATGCTGTTAATTCCATTCTCTGTGTAGAGGAAAAACTATGATTAAAAAGTAACATCACAGTGTCACTGGATATGATTTTTTCTCATTTAAAATGAGAAGAAAAACCATCATTAAGCCCTAAAATACAAAGAAACTCAAACCTCAGCACAGAAGTCCTCTTTTATCCCCCCAAAGCTGCTCCTCTGTCTGCCATTACCAATTAAGTCAGAGTTTTAATAACTGTCAATAATGCAGATTGCTAAGTTGACTAAATGAAAATGTATTACTTCCTCTTACATAAAGCAGCCCGTGGCTCATAATCAACTTCCTTTGGATCAATCATTACGGCTCACTGACAATAAAACCCTTTGGAAAATCTTTGTATACAAACTAATTCATAAAAGTGATTTGTCTGAGATGGTTTTAGTGTCCCTCCATACAAAACAATATGTTTCTTCTTTATTTTATATTTTTATTGGACTTGCTTAAAGCAATTTTCCCCAAATTACAAGTGTTTTAGGATCACACAAGAGTAAACAACTTTGAGAAGGCATCTATTATGTTTTTGTATCTGTAGCCCAAGCCACACTGAAGTCCTTTAGAGTGTTGAGCTTTTCAGCACCAAATTGGACATTTCAGCTTCCTTTTAGCAGAAAGTCGTATGCTGCATATAACAACGATGCCACTAGAAACACAAAGGAATAGTTAATAAATTTCTATTTATCTGTATTCATTACTTCTATAAATAACGTGGATAAAGAGAATAATTTTTAGATTTTAGATGTTTAATCAGTATTCTTTAATTATCTAGATTCATTATATTGCAAGGATTTGAGGGTATACATACTTCATTTATCTTAATAACCTTAATGCCTAGGACAGAGCCTGAGAAATCGTTGATACACAAGAATTGTTTGTGAATGAATGAATAATTATGGCAACTTAGATACTGTTGCATCATGTGGGTGGCACTTAAATCACTCTTTGAGAAGTGAGATAAATGAGATAGCGAGCTGAATTTCCATGGCAATAAATTTCTAGAGACTAGAGCAAGGCCTATTTTGACCGTTTACTTAACCACCTTCTGTAATGATGATGGGAGAAGTATGATGATACAGGTTAATCAAAACCTGAGAAAAGCACTGCTTTCCATGAGGGCCCACAGGCTTCTGCAATACCACTAAATTGGAAACAAACAATAAATGAAGGAATAGCCATTTTTCTTTCCTGTGAATCCATCACTTATCTTGTCACTCCCGTTGTTGCTTTTACACACATGGGTACGTATGTTTAATAAGCAATAGGTGGAGATCTTTAAAGGGATGCTCTTCAATCACAATGCTGTTAAGGATCTAATCATGAATATGGGAAAAAGACACATCTATGCTCTCATATTAAGATTTTTCTGGCCAGTGACGGATAGCCATATATAGAAAACAAGCTACAGAGAGACAGGTATTGTTGTTGTCATTTTTATTTGCTTTGAGCCAATTTAATATGCATTGATTTAAAAGCTTTAGATAATTTACTCTAGGGGGAAAAAATCGCACATCCTTTTTAAGTGTCTATCACTCTGTGAAAAAAGCTCTCATATCCTCCTATTGTTCTTCTCTTTTCCTGAAATAACAACATGTAACAAGGAGTTGGTAAAGTAATTATACAAAAGATCCTGTTCATTTTCACTTTAATGCTTTTAGAAGTGAAGAACTGGTATTACCTTGGATTGAAAGCAGATGAAGTACATTCTCTTGTTTGTATAAAAATCATGCACCTACAGTAGGAAGCATGATAAAGAGCCTTGGTGCAAATGAGTAGAGTGTACCTGCAAGCCTGAACCAGTTGTACCTGTCAGGGTTCCTAACTGTTCTTGGTCTTCGGCTCTGCTCCTGTAAAACAGGGAAGATATTTACTTGGCACAATGATTATGGGAAATGAAATAGTATATTTAAGTCATCTGATGATCTTATGAAAAATACTTGTTTTCATCTCCATCATACCTAGATGATAATTGGAAGGCTAGAGCAGTCTTCAAAATGAAACCTGAATTTGAAGTAACAAATTCTGTAGTTTGAAAAATCTTGGCACATGTATTTAATCTCCTTTGATTTGGCTTTAAGTCCTCATTTTAGGTAATTTCAGAGCGTTTTTCCCTTTTCTTAGTTTTAACTTTATGGTAATTGGTGATGATATTTGTGGAGGTTGATGTTTTACTCTTCCCAGTAAAAAGTTGTATGTCATTTGCAATTTTGTACATTAGAGAGCAACATCTTTTCTTATAGTCATCTGCCTCAGATATTTTCTGTTTAGTGTATATAAATAATGATTTTAAAATATTTTAAAGAATAATATATGTGTGTGAAGTGAAGTATAGGATATTTTGGAGTACAGCAAAACAAGATATGACCTGTCTCATCTCCTTAAATTTTTATATTTATGATAATGGAAAAAAAGGACCTCTTTAGAAATCTCAAGAGTCCCTGTAGTACCCACTGCTTTTCTCTTAGTTGCAGATCAGTATCTATACTGTGAAAGTTGCTTGGGTAGGAAATAGGAAAAGGCATTATTAAGAAAAACTGCTCACCTGATTTATCACCTCTCATTTCTAACTGTTTATCTAAAGCTCAGTTAAATATCCTTGGTTGAAATGTTAATGTTAAAAGTTTTGAAATAGCTTGTTATCTCAGATTTTGCAAATGTAAGAAAAAACACAAATTTGGACTAAATCTATACCATGGAAAAGTAATCATGTAAGGTATTACATGCAATTAAACATGAAAAACCTCTATTAACTTTGGTTCATCTTCATAAAGAATTAATTAAATAATTAGATATACAATGTAATATTACTTTTATTATTTCTATTTTGTGCATTGTGACTTCCACTTACAGCCATTTCTAGTCAGTCTTTTTTCTAGACATTCTGTTGTTATTGTTGTTTGATTGAGTTGTATTTTATTACTCAGTCCAGAAAATATTTAGTCTTTCTCTCTATAAATGTTCAAAATTTGCATTTTAAATCAAATATCTTTATTAGCCATATTTTGCTGCAAAATTACTCAAAATTTAATATTATATGCTTTCTAGTAACTTCAAAACATTTCATAGAGTATTGATTTCAAAAATAGATGTATCTGGGTGGTGCTTAAATTTGTGTGGTTCAGTTCAGTTCAGTTGCTCATTTGTGTCTGACTCTTTGTGACCCCATGAATTGCAGCACGCCAGGCCTCCCTGTTCATCACCATATCCCAGGGGTTGACTCAGACTCACGTCCATCGAGTCCATGATGCCATCCAGCCATCTCATCCTGTTTCTCCCCCTTCTCCTCCTGCCCCCAGTCCTTCCCAGCATCAGAGTCTTTTCCAATGAGTCAACTCTTCACATGAAGTGGCCAAAGTACTGGAGTTTCAGCTTTAGCACCATTCCTTCCAAAGAAATCCCAGGGTTGATCTCCTTCAGAATGGACTGGTTGGATCTCCTTGCANTTTTTTTTTTTTTTGGTTGTTTTTCTGTTCTATTTTTATAAAGATTGCATACATCTCAACACATGTTACAGAAATGACCCAAATAAGGTGAAATGCAGGCCAATATAGGAGAGGACAGGAGACTGAATGAAATGAATCCCTTGAGTAGTTGAAGTGAATGCATTTGGCGCTCAGCGGAGAGCTGAGTCTGCCCAGGAACAGAGAGACATCTCTGTTTACAACGAAGAAGGCAGAACATATGGGCACGGAGGAAGAGAGGAGGTAATTTTGTCTAAAAGTGAATATAAGGATATGAATTGTCTCTTACGGAGATAAAGAAAAGAGATGGAGAGTAGAGCCAACTGGGATTTTTGAGCACTTACAAAATACCACAACTCTGCTTAAGAGCACAGATCAGTGTACGACAGTTCTCCCTACACTCATAGGCCAGGCATGAGGNGATATGAATTGTCTCTTACGGAGATAAAGAAAAGAGATGGAGAGTAGAGCCAACTGGGATTTTTGAGCACTTACAAAATACCACAACTCTGCTTAAGGGCACAGATCAGTGTACGACAGTTCTCCCTACACTCATAGGCCAGGCATGAGGCCACAGATTTAATTTGCATCGTGGTAAATGTCTGCATGTAGTAGCTGCAGTTTTGCCTTCATCCCTGACATGAATGCATTCATGGCTACAATCATAAAATAGGAGGCTGGAAAGGATTATAAGGGCAGAGTATCAAGACTTTTCTCCTTCTCTGAGCTACTGAGATTTTTCTATGCAGTATGCTTCCCTTCTCTTAAGGGTTTGTTTTAGAAAACTCTTTTTGTTTCCTTTTCATCCAGTATAGCCTTAGAGGCAACAATTAGGTTTGAGTCAGATCAGCTCAGTTTGAAGCCTAGATTCCCAGTTAGCAGTCAAGTGATCTGATCAAGTTAATGAACTTCTCTCAACCCCATCAACAAAATGAAAGTAGTAATGCCTCACATAAATATTCTGAGAGTGGAATTCTTCAATATGTAGATGTGTTTAGAAGAGTGTCTGTGCACATAGTGAATGTGCAATCAATATTGGTTATCATATAGCCTATTCTTTTATTGCATGCTATTTTATTCTATATTTTCCACCCAGTGGCTTAGCTTTCCTTCTCAATTTTGTTTTTTCATAACCTTTTCCCGTACTCTTTAGTACAAAAAGATCCCTTTTGCATCTTTTGTTTCTCATTGAAGATGATTCCTCACCATGAATGTTCTCTTTAACAATAATTATTTTTGTATGTTTTTTAATCTCTGTTTAACACTGGATTGTGGGCACATTCAGTTTCTTTGGGTCTACCTTCTAAATTGGCTGGAGTCAGTGGTGATATCAAAAGCCAGTGATAGCCTCAGAGGCCTGGCTTCTCTACAGCTCTCCCTCCCACCCAGCTGTGCTCTGTTTACTTTATATGAAGAGAGAGCTCCTGGGTCTGGAAGGTGAGAATGTTTGTCTCTTTGTGTCCTTTAACATTGACCATCAATTGACCAATATTAGAGATGCATTTTCTTTTTTTATGACAAGGAATGATATGTAATGAAAGAAGACAATTTATATATGAATGCATTCTGTAACTAGATACTATAGAGACTGGCTAAACAAAATAATCCCTGTTAATTTTTTTCTAAAACTATTCCATGATGATCTGCCCAAATAGAAAATGTATGGCAAAGTTTATAGTGCAGGCTACCTCATAGATGAGGAGTCAGTGCCCAGGAGGGTTATTAGAAGGAAATAAAAACAAATAAATTGAGAGAAATATAAACATTCAGAATCATTTTGAAATTAAAAAAAAATAACTGCAACATGACTGCTGCAGCTATTCAATGCAAGAATTTAAGTTCTACAGAGATAACATTTATCAAATGTACAATTTATGCCAGATAATGTTCTAGTTCTGTAAGTATATTATCTAATGTATTCTTATCAAAAATACTGTATAGGTTAAATAATTATTGCAGTTTTGTAAGAAGATATCAAAGTTAACAAGATTTATATTGTTGGTACTATGTTACACAGATAGTGAGTAGCAGAGTTTCAAGGCAGCCTAACTCCAGAGTGCCTGACCTTAAACTGAATATGGGACATTTTAAATTTGAATCCTATTAGCCTGACTTCAATCCTATGTAGCAGGCAGCATGATTAGTATATAAAACATTGAGGAAGACCCAGTCTTGCCACTTATTATCTGTGTGCTCTAAGATGTATGATTAATAATTATTTTCACATTTGAATAATTAATGATTCAATTAATAATTTCTAATCCATAGCATGGCTTTAAGAAATAAATTAAGAAATGGATAATAAGTACATAGCACATAGCACACATATTAAGTATTCAGGAAATATTTCCTTCTCTCCTTTAGTATTCCCATCTGTTTTTCTGCAAACAATGCTTGCTTGTCTAAAGTCCCTTCTCATTAGTGATATCAACCTTTTTTTCCCCACCATCTGACAAATATTTAATGAGTTCCAGTGATATGTGTCTTTTGTAAAAATTACTAGCCCATGGTCTGTACTCTTTAGTCCCTACTAATCTTTAAGTGAAGTGAAGTCACTCAGTCGTGTCCGACTCTTTGCGACCCCATGGACTATATAGCCTATCAGGCTCCTCCATCCATGGGATTTTCCCGGCAAGAGTACTGGAGTGGGTTGCCATTTCCTCAGGCCCCTATCTAAAACCTAGGGCCTTTAAAACATCTTTCCTAGCACTCTAAGCAAAATCACTCCTCAATTCTTCCAGAACTTAATTGGTATCTTATCAGTTGGTTCTGAGCAATTTACTTCCTCCCTTTGTGCTGTTCCTTTGTGCTGCATGTCTTTGAACTTGTGTGGTTCCTGGCTGGCTAGGAGGTGATGGGGTGTGACATCTGCCTTGTTTAAATCAGCGCAGCGCCTTGTACATGCTAGGTATTTACCAACTTTCCAATGGATAAAATCAACAAAGTATTTTTCACCTTGGAATTCAGTTTGAAAAAAATTTCCAACTAATTATGTGCCCCTCTTCACTGTGTTAAAACAAGCAACTTGATTACCCCAGGTTGCATTACATCTGGATTGCTCACACTTCTCTTCTGGCTCTTCATTTCACTCCATTTTCTAGATTTTTTAAACATGATGAAAAATAAAAAGTCAAAATTGTTTTCGGCTGGGTTGAAAAAGAGCAATAGTTTTATCCTTACCTCCAAAGTTAAGAGGGAAAATAAAGATGACTGATGAGAATACAGTACATTAGAAGAGTGTCTTCTCCTCAAAAGTGCATTCTATGCCTCCCAAGGAGAGGTGTAAATAATAGGATTCATTCAGCACAGGCTGAAACACAGTCCAGGTTCTGTAATGCCTCCTGAAATAAGGATGGGTAGCACACAGAAGTCATCTATTCACATAGAGAGTTGCATGAATGTGTGTGGTGGCCAGGGCAAGAGATTAAGTGAGAATTCAGGCTGGCTGAATGTAATTAGAGTTGAGAATTGTATTAAAATGCAGTCAGGATAACTAGGTAAGCATCAGCATTACTGTAAAGGCTAGATTTTCATGATCAAAAGTTGGCTTATCCTAGGCCAACATGTGCAGACAGAAATGCGCCATTTCTCTGGGACTGACTGAGACTTTTGAAATGATTTCCGAATATGGTCTGGTCTAAATTATAGCTGTTCTTTCTTTCACAGTACACCACTAAATGGAACACTGCTTCCTTCTGGAAGGACATAGAATTTGAGTTTCCCAATAGTTGCAGAAATTATATCTTATTACTTATCTCTGTGTCAAACCATTGTCCTGATGTTTGGTCATGCACATCACAGAATTTATTGGAAACATAATGAACAAAAAGTTAATTAATATTTTTCATTGATTTTATTTGTGTTTAAATAAATAAATATAAGAACCTCTTGATGAAAGCGAAAGAGGAGAGTGAAAAAGTTGGCTTAAACTCAACATTCTGAAAACTAAGATCATGGCATCTGGTCCCATTACTTCATGGCAAATAGATGGAGAAATAATGGAAACAGTGATAGACTTTATTTTCTTGGGCTCCAAAATCACTGCAGATGGGTGACTGCTGCCATGAAATTAAAAGATGCTTGTTCCTTGGAAGGAAAGCTATGACCAACCTAGACAGCTTATTAAAAAGCAGAGACATTACTTTGCTAACAAAGGCCCACCTTGTCAGGGCTATGGTTTTTCCAGCAGTCATATATAGATGTGAGAGTTGGACTATAAAGAAAGCTGAGCACTGAAATTGATGCTTTTGAACTGTGTTGTTGGAGAAGACTCTTGAGAGTCTCTTGGACTGCAAGGAGATCCAGCCTGTCAATTCTAAAGGAAACCAATACTGAATATTCACTGGAAGGACTGATGCTGAAACTCCAATACTTTGGCCACCTGATGCTGGGAAAGATTGAAGGAGGGAGGAGAAGGGGACAACAGAGGATAAGATGGTTGGATGACATCACCCATAGGATGGACATGAGTTTGAGTATACTCCAGGAGTTGGTGATGGACAGGGAAGCATGGCGTGCTTCAGTTCATTGGGTCACAGAGTTGGAAACAACTGAGTGACTGAACAGAACTGAACTGATAAATATATGCATATTTTTATATTAATTTTTTGGATTTTAAAGATTTCCATTTTATCATAACATTAGTGATTCCATTGGGCCAAAGACATTTGATGTTTGATATCTAGAAATTACTTATAATACTATATGATAATTTACTTGTGTAATTACTTCATGTCACATTTATAATAGGTTGAGAAAAAAGGAAATGTGTAAAATGAAAGAAAAATAAGAAATGAATAAATCATAAGAAGAGAAATAAGAAAGAAATTAGAAATAAAACAAAGAAGAAGAGAAAGGTGAGGTAAGGAAAAGGAAAGGAAGCAAGATTAGGTTGAACACATACAGAAGGAAAAGCATAAAGGACAAAGGAACCATCTGAGATAAGACTATTTATAAGACTGGAAAAACTGTTACAAACCTAGACAGTATATTGAAGTGCAGAGACATTACTTTGCCTATATGTCAGTATAGACAAAGCTATGGTTTTTCCAGTAGTCATGTACAGATGTGAGAAATGGACCATAAAGAAGGCTGAGTGCTGAAGAACTGGTGCTTTCAAAATGTGGTGTTGGAGAAGACTTTTGAGAGTCCTTTGGACAACAAGGAGATCAAATGAGTCAATTCTAAAGGAAACCAATACTGAATATTCACTGGAAGGAGTGATGCTGAAGCTGAAGCTCCAATACTTTAGCCACCTGATAAGAAGAACTGACTCATTGAAAAAGACCCTGATGCTGGGAAAGATTCAAGGCAGGAGAAGGGGATGACAGAGGATGAGATGCTGGAAGGCATTGCTGACTCAATGGACATGAGTTTGAGCAAACTCTAGGAGATGGAGGACCGGGAAGCCTGGTGTGCTTCAGTCCATGGGGTCGCAGAGAATTGAGACACAACTGAGTAAACAAGGACAACAAAGGCTGGAAATGATTGATGTTTTTCTTTAATTTTATGTGCATTTTCTTTTTATTAGTATAAGCAGTTAGTACTTATGATTTTTGTTTCATGTCATTAGAACAATGCTGCTGCTGCGTCGCTTCAGTCATGTCCAACTCTGTGTGACCCCATAGACAGCAGCCCAACAGGCTCCCCTGTCCCTGGGATTCTCCAGGCAAAAACACTGGAGTGGGTTGCCATTTCCTTCTCCAATGCATGAAAGTGAAAAGTGAAAGTGAAGTTGCTCACTTATGGCTGACTCTCAGCGACCCCATGGACTGCAAGCTACCAGGCTCCTCCAACAATCAAATTTTCTAGGCAAAAGTACTGGAGTGGGCTGCCATTGCCTTCTCCGATTAGAACAATATTTGCTGGTAATGATACCTAATACCTATGTAACATATTCTTTCCAAAACAGTTATTTCACTCATGCATCACATCTCTTTCACAGGTTCACAATTAGTTCAGTTCAGTTCAGTTGCTCAGTTGTATCTGACTCTTTGCAACTCCATGAACTGCAGCAGACCATCCCTCCCTATACATCACCAACTCCCAGAGTGCACCCAAACTCATGTCCATTGAGTTGGTGATGCCGTCCAACCATCTCATTCTCTGTGGTCCCCTTCTCCTCCTGCCCTCAATCTTTCCTAGCATCAGGGTCTTTTCAAATGAGTCAACTCTTTGCATGAGGTGGCCAAAGTATTGGAGTTTCAGCTTCAACATCAGTCCTTCCAATGAACACCCAGGATTTATCTCCTTTAGGATGGACTCATTGGATCTCCTTGTAGTCCAAGGGACTCAAGAGTCTTTTCCAAAAACACAGTTCAAAAGCATCAGTTCTTCTGTGCTCAGCTTTTTTCACAGTCCGACTCTCACATCCGTACATGACTACTGGAAATACCATAGCCTTGACTAGATGGACCTTTGTTGGCAAAGTAATGTCTCTGCTTTTTAAAATGCTGTCTAGGTTGGCCGTAACTTTCCTTCCAAGGAGTAAGCGTCTTTTAATTTCATTGCTGCAATCACCATCTGCAGTGATTTTGTAGCACAAAAAATAAAGTCATCCACTGTTTCCACTGTTTCCCCATCTATTTGCCATGAAGTGATGGGACCAGATGCCATGATCTTCGTTTTCTGAATGTTGAACTTTAAGCCAACTTTTTCACTCTCCTCTTTCACTTTCATGAAGAGGCTCTTTAGCTCTTCTTCACTTTATGCTATAAGGGTGATGTCATCTGAGTATATGAGGTTATTGACTTTATCCCAGTGATCTTGATTCTGGCTTGTGTTTCTTCCAGTCCAGCATTTCTCATGATGTACTCTGCATATAAGTTAAATAAACAGGTTGACAGTATACAGCCTTGACATACTCCTTTTCCTATTTGGAATCAGTCTGTTGTTCCATGTCCAGTTCTAACTGTTCTAACTGTTGCTTCCTGACCTGCATACAGGTTTCACAAGAGGCAGGTCAGGTGTTTTGGTAATTCCCATCTGTTTCAGAATGTTCCACAGTTTATTGTGATCCACATAGTCAAAGGCTTTGGCATAGTCAATCAAGCAGGAGTAGATGTTTTTCTGGAACTCTCTTGCTTTTTCAATGATCCAACGGATGTTGGCAATTTGATCTCTGGTTCCTCTGCCTTTTCTAAAACCAGCTTGAACATCTGGAATTTAATGGTTGATGTGTCATTGAAGCCTGGCTTGGAGAATTTTGAGCATTCCTTTACTAGCATGTAAGATGAGTACAATTGTGCAGTAGTTTGAGCATTCTTTGGCATTGCCTTTCCTTGGGATTGGAATGAAAGCTGACCTTTTTCAGTCCTTGTGGCCACTGCTGAGTTTTCAAAATTTGCTGGCATATTGAGTGCAGCACTTTCACAGCATCATCTTTTAGGACTTGAAATAGCTCATCTGGAATTCCATCACCTCCACTAGCTTTTCTTAGTAATGCTTCCTAAGGCCCACTTGACTTCACATTCCAGGATGTCTGGCTCTATGTTTGCAATAATCTCACAAAATAAGAACTCTTTTAATCTAAATACATTTGCTTTAATTTTTATTTTTTTCTGTAATTTTTAAAATACCAATAGCTTAAAATATATTAACATCCATATGCCAGTACATTGAATTAACCATTTGAAAATATTGATTCACTTCACTTATAAAGTGGAAATAATATATGAAATTAAGCATTTACTCCTAGCTCCCTTTCATGATTCCTACTTGTATTTACACTTAGTGTATATACTTCCTACACTTTTTGTACATTTTTATTGTATATACTTAATCATAATAATTTACAGAATATTCTGTATATTTTAAGCATTTTCAGAAATAGCATCATACTTTCATACTGCATACTACTTCCAAATCATCTTTTTTTTCCTTTGAACATTTATCACATTAGAAATAAGTGGGATCAATACATATAATTTATACTATAAGACTTTGTTTTTTAGAGTAATTTTGCAGTCACAGTAAAAGTAATAATAATGTGGAATATATTTTCACACGCATAGTGCCATCTATATATCTTCTTTTGGGCTTTTCTGTTGGTTCAGTGATACAGAAACTCCCTTCTGACACAGGAGAGGCAGGAGATGTAGATTTGATCCCTGGGTCAGGAAGAACCCCTGGAGGAGGAAATGGCAGCCTTCCCAGTATTCTTGCCTGGAAAATAGAATAGACAGAGGACCCTGGCAGGCTACCATCTATAGGGATGCAAAGAGCTGGACACAACTAAGCAAAGAGTACATTTTATTCATGTCTTCTTTGATGAAGTGTCTTTTAAAGTCTTTGGTATATATATATTTTTAAATCAGGTTATTTACTTATTTTGAATTTTAAGGATTATTTGTATATCTTGGTTAATAGTTTTTATCAGATATGTCTTTGAAAGTATATCTTCCCTGTCTGTGGCATGTGTTCTGATTCTCTTGACATGGTTGTTTGCAGAACAGATGTTTTTAATTTCAATAAAATCCACCTTATCAATTGTATCTTTCATGGATTGTGCCTTTGGTGTTACATATAAAGAGTATTGCCGTACGGAAGGTCACCTAGGTTTTCTGTTACCTTCTAGGAGTTTCATAGTTTTGCATTTTGCACTTATGTTTATAAGTCCTTTCAGTTAATTTTTGTGAAGAGTGTAAAGTCTTTGTTTAGATTCACTTTTCCATACTGTCCAGCTATTCCAGATAATTTTTTGAAAAGATTGTCTTTGCACTATTGTGTTACCTTTGCTTCTTTGTCAGAGATCAGTTGACTTTATTTATGTGGGTCTGTTTCTTGCTCTCTGTTCTGCTCAGTTGATCAGTTTGCCTGTTCTTCCACCACTGATTTTTTTTTTTTCACACAACCTGTTTTGTTTTGTTTTTTTTTAATAGTAGCTGATATTGATACACATTTTTTTAAAAAGTGAAGTAAAAGTGTTAGTCGCTCATTTGTGTCTGACTCTTTGCAACCCATGGACTGTAGCCTGCCAGTCTCCTCTGTCCGTGGAATTATCCAGGCAAGAATACTGGAGTAGGTTGCCATTCCCTTCTCCAGTGGATCTTCCTGGAGAAAATCAAATTGGGATCTCCTGCTTTGCAAGTGGATTCTTTACTGTCTGAGCCAAGACCCTATTAAATTTTTT
The DNA here is from genome assembly GCA_006410875.1 of Neotragus pygmaeus. Lineage (NCBI taxonomy): Eukaryota > Metazoa > Chordata > Mammalia > Artiodactyla > Bovidae > Neotragus > Neotragus pygmaeus. The sequence goes on along the minus strand of SJYV01047883.1, from coordinate 579,107 downwards.
GTCTGCAGTTGAGGCTACTACCATATAACCTAACAGTTCATAAATCCAAAATTTATCCAGGTTTTTGCTGTTTCAAACTATCTGATCTTTGCTAAACTTCCCTGTGCATATGTGAGATTTTTTTTTTTTCCTAACACACAGGTTCTCAACCATGAATGCACAATAAAATCATCTGGGAAGCTTTTGAATACATTTAGTTTCCTGTAGTAGGGCACATGCATTGGAGTGTTTTAAGAACATCCCAGATGATTCTAATACGCATCCAATTTTTGAGAACCACTACTCTTGTCTGGGGAAGGGAGTCTCAAACTTTAATATGCTTATAAATTACATAGAGATCTCATTAAACTCTAGCTTTTGATTAGTAGACATGAGTGCACCTGAGATTCTGAATTTGTAACAAACTCCCAGGTGATGAAGGACCACACTTTAAAAAACCTTGTTTCCAAATAGATAATGTTTAGAAATGAAATTATATGGACATATGTGGATTTTTAGTTTTAGCTATTTTCAAATTATAGATTTATACTGATTTCATCATTGTATGATATTTCACTTTCTGATATTCACATCACCTTGGTATTTTCTAATTTTTCAAACTTTACCAATATTATGGATTTGAAATTATATTGTTTTAATTGAAAGCTTCCTATTAATGAATTTCTACTTCTTGTCAAATAATTAAACTTTTAAGTTTATTCTTTTATGAATTTTCTCTTTGTATCTTTATCCATTTTTATTAGTTTATTCTTTTTTTCTCTTTTTTCACTTATTAAACTGTTGAAAATTTCAATGTATCAGGATATCAATATTTTTAATTTGCTTACATTCATCATATTACCTGCTACAGGTTTGTGGCTTCACTTGAATGTTTTATGGTGTCCCACATTTGCATAAGTCTGTATGTTTTTATGTCTTCAGTTCAGTCACTCAGTCATGTCTGACTCTTTGTGACCCCATGAACTGCAGCATACCAAACTTTGGGTTTGGGAGTTGGTGTCCATCACCAACTCCCAAAGCTTGCACAAACTGCTGTCCACTGAGTCAATGATGTAACGCAATCATCTCATCCTCTGTCATCTCCTTCTCCTCCTGCCTTCAATCTTTCTTATCATCAGAGTTTTTTCCAGTGAGTCAGTTATTTGCATCAGGTTGCCAGAGGATTGGAGTTTCAGCTTCAGCATCAGTCCTTCCAATGAACACCCAGGACTGATNACAGCTTATTAAAAAGCAGAGACATTACTTTGCCAACAAAAGTCCATCTAGTCAAAGCTATGGTTTTTCCACTAGTTATGTATGGATGTGAGAGGTTTATTATAAGAAAAGCTGAGTGCTGAAGAGTTGATGTTTTTGGACTGTGGTGTTGGAGAAGACTCTTGAGAGTTCCTTGGACTGCAAGGAGATCCAACCAGTCTATCCTAAAGAAAATCAGTCCTGAATATTCACTGGAAGGACTGATGCTGAAGCTGAAACTCCAATCATCTGACCACCTGATGCAAAGAACTGACTCACTGGAAAAGACCCTGATGCTGGGAAAGATTGAAGGCAGGATGAGAAGGAGATGGCAGAGGATGAGATGCTTGGATGGCATCACTGACTTGATAGACATGAGTTTGAGTAAACTCCAGGAGTTGGTGATGGACAGGGAAGCCTGGTGTGCTGCAGTCCATGGGGCTGCAAAGTGTCAGACACAACTGAACAACTGTATTGAACTGATGATTGATGCAAACATAATTGCTGTTTTGAACCATGAATTTTAAATCATTTTATCTGGGCTCAAACACATCTTTATTAAGCAAAATAGTAAACATTACAATCAACACATTTTTGCCAACAAGAAATAAGTTTGTTTATTTCTGTAGCATAAAAATCCATGCTTCAGGATTCAGTGAATACTTGGAAAGCATTATCTGTGTCCTGCCAGTTGTGGAAGCATTTTCTTTGCAAAACATTGTCGAGATGCTTTAAGAAGTGGTAGTCATTTGGTGAGAGGTCAAGTGAATGTGACAGATGAGGTAAAACTGTGTAGCCTGGTTAGTTCAACTTTTGAAGCATTGGTTATGTAACATGCATTTGGGCATTCATTTTGCTGAGCATACTTCTCAGATGTAATGGTTTCTCTGGGATTCAGAAAGATATAGTGGATAGGGCCAGCAGCAGCCCACCAAATGTGACCAGGACCCCTTTCTTATTAAAGTTTGGCTTTAGGAAGTGCTTTGGTGCTTCTTCTCAATCCAGCCACTAAGCTGGTCATCACCAGTTGTCAGCTGTCCACTTTTCATAGCACGATCAGTAAGTGGTTCATTGTTGTCATGTAGAAAAAGAGAAGACACATCAAAACAGCTTTTTTTTCCCTTTTTTGATCAGCTTGTGAGACACTCACTTGTTGAGATTTTTCACCTTTCCAATTTGCTTCAAATGCCAAATGACCATAGAATGGTTGACATTGAGTTCATTGGCAACTTCTCATGCAATTGTTAGAGGATGAGCTCTGATTGCTCTCAGTTGGTTGTTGTTAACTTCTGATGGCCAGCCACTGTGCTCCTCATATCCAAGGCTCCTGTCTACTTTGCAAAACTTCTTGAACCACCACTGCACTCTACCTTTGTTTGCAGTTCCAGGTCCAAATGTGTTTCAAGTTGTCTCCACTTCTTTAGGACCCATTTTGAATTTGAATAAGAAAATCATTCAAATTTCCTTTTTGTCTAACATCAATTCTGCAATCTAAAATAAATTTAAAACAAGCAGCAAGTAATAAGTTATTAGAAAAAATACATAGAGCAAGAAATGGACATTAAAATAATTTGTAACATACCATTTATTTAAGAATGTGTTCCAATATAAAACAGCAAAATTCAACAATGCAAAACTGCAATTACTTTTGCACCAACCTAATAGTGTTTGATATTACTGTTTTGGCATTTAGAACTGGTAAAAACATTCAATATCTTCTGGACATTTACTGTGTACTAAGTATGATCCTTTAGGATACTCAGAGTATATATGAAATAGTTCCTCTATTCATATGAGTTCTCCAAAAATCTGTAGGAAAAATATACATAAATTGAATACATGTATATGTATGTGTATTTTGTAATGTAATTGTGTGTCTTAAAATTAGATTTGCCCCTTTACTACCACATTCTATCATTAGCAAAGTTACATAATTATATTACAAAATACACACAATCCAATTGAACATTTATCAACTATATGACAAATACACATGCATATATATATTTGTAATATACATATATACACATATAATATATATGTGTATAATATGTACATATGATGGATATAGCTCATTGATTATACAGTTTATATATTCTGCTCAAAAATAGTGATGTAAGCCAACAAATTTCACTATTTATATGGATTTTTTATATTATTTTAGCATGATTTATAAGGAATTACCTATGAAGACTTTCACTACAACTAATGAAAATGTCTCTTAGAATAGCAACTCGATACAAGACATTATACAATGTTTACTTGAATGAAATGAATGAGTTAAAGAGACAACTACATTTTCAAAGCCAGAAGAATTATGAGTATCTGAAATTTCCAGAGTTCTTGTGATTCATATTTAAATGTAAGTCCCAAAAGCTAGCCCCAGTATAAAACAGTTTCTGGCAAGAGATGGACTTTTTTCCAATGAATAATTTAAAATGGAACTTTTTCCATGTGAACTGTCTTATATCTTGGCAATAGGAAGAGTATTTCAATAATTTATACAATTTTGAATATAATATAGTTAATGCTATAAAAGCAATTTCTTTGATATTGAATTATAAGAGAATGCACTTAGGCCACTGTGACTAATGATCTAGGGGCCAGCAACATAGCAAATTACCTTTTAACCCAATTTTAAAGAGAATCTGTGCATATAACCATAGACTGCACTGAAATATCCTGGCATATAATTACACAACATTTGGTTGTTACATTATAAGCACAAATAAAACATTCTCTTTGAGAAAATCAGATAATGTTTTAAAACATGTTTTAAAAGTATACAATTTGGGGAGGAGCAAAATATCAAAGGGAATCATGCTTTTATTATTTAAATTTCTGAATAAGAGCTGTTCTCAGAATATTTCCTGAGGCGAAACTCTAGTCACTCTGGAGATGTCATCATAGTTATTCCATGACAGGTGAGCAACCACACATTAGTGTGATAATGCACAGCTTTTATGAGGAATCAAGCAATGTAATGTGAAAATGAGTCTTTCAAGTCAAATGAACAGACTAGAGGCTTGCCAGAATGCAAGGCATTGATAGCAAATTGTGACTCTATGACTGCGTTTAGACTATAAAAGGCTTGCAGTGGATGGTGAGGATCTTTTATACACATAAACCTGCAGGCACTGTTTATTGTCATAGATCATGTAGATTTATACATTATAATTTTCCAGCACATGATGACCAAGTGTCTTCAGTAAGTTGCAAATTTTTCTAAATACCAGAATGGGCCATTTGAGTTTGTGCTAAGTAAGTCCACAGTTATTTTGAAGAATGTGTGTTACAAAATAATAGAATAGCTCATATCTAAAAGTCTGGCAAACCTGCACTTCCATTTCTAAAAGAAAATTTTGAGTGGTATCTGCTTTCTTTAGACTGGCGCTTTCCAGTGTACATATGTACATTTTTTTAACCTAATAAAAGGAAAATTTTTAGATATTTCGATCTAATAGATGATTTGATGTTATTCTTCTTCATTCTTTTTTTTTTTCCACATTCTTTTAAATAAGTGTGTACTACCTCTAATGTGGTACTAATGGTAAAGAACCCACCTGCCAATGCAAGAAACAAGAGGCATGGGCTGGAGAGGGAAATGGCTACTCACTCCTATATTCTTTGTGGAGAATTCCAGGGGAGATTGATGGGCTACAGTCCATAGTGTCGCTAGAGTCAGACATGACTGAAGTGACAGAGCACGCAACTTTATAATTAGGAAAATACATATTATGTACAAACAATAGAGAAACCAAAGTACTTCAGAGAAGCTGGGTTTTTTTTTTTTTCCTTTTTTCTTTTTTTTCTGATTGCACCAACAAGACACATCTTTTTTGCAAATGCAGGAAACAGCATAGCATAACAGGCTTTAGATATAAAAATCTACTAAGACACAATTATGAAAACCTGAACCTGACCAAAAAAAAAAACAACCTCATATTGAACTGGAATAGATTTACCTCATGAAATCCAGAGCCAGGTGTTTCAATATAACTCTATGAGTCCAAGGATAGACATTGGACTCTCTGGCATTTCAAAAAATGCTAAAGCAAGCTTTTCACTATGGGAAATATTTGCACAGAAGACAGCTGGGTTCTAGCATGACACAGCTGGGCTGTTTCCTCTGGTTTATGTAGAGAATAGTTCACTGCCAAGAAAAGTTCACCCGGGCCATTCCAGAGGGCTTTTGCTGGCACATTTTTAACAGAACAATGGAGCTGGCCACCAGGTTTATGTGAATGGCAACTATATAGAAGGAAGGTACGTGCTTTCCTTAAGAGAAATTCCTGGAACAGAAATCATTGGCTCACTGGGTTGGGTTTTTTAAAGTTCTTAAAGTATACTGCCAAATTGTTTCCAGGAAAAAAAAAAAACTCATTATTAATTCTTAATAAAATGTCATCGTCACTGAAGATTTTAAAGATATACAGTTGATTTCTTAAGAAATCTTCCTCAAGAACGGATATCTACATTTGTGTGCTGTAAGGCTTTTTAGGTGTGATATTCTTCCTACATATTTTGTAACTATTTTCTACTGGGTAGAAGAGTGAGTTACAAAGTCATTGTAGATTCCCTGTGATATACAACACTGCTGTAAGTGTGCGCCAGCCTTCCTGGTGCTGCTGCCTGAGGGAGTAGTTGTTATTATGGTCCTGATTTTAAGTAATATTTTATATCTTTGAACCATCCCAGTAAGTGAAGCTGAAGCTAGCCTGAGGTACAGCAGGAATTTGAACTCTGGTGAATAAACATTCATGTGAGAGGCCAGCTCTTGATCCTCTAGCCAAAATGAAGCAAAAATAAAATCTTTATGTCTAAAATATTAAAAATCTTGTATAACAATGTTATCTTGCTACGTTAAGAATGTTTATTCAGCAGGTGAGGAACTTGCTTTCAACCGAAAAATCTGAAATCTTTAAATATTAAGCTAACAAAACCTTTCCTTTCTAAACCAGTGACCTTTCTTTAGTCTTTTATCACATTTAATTATCATGTAGGCTAAGCTGTCTTAATATAACATATGGGCATATAAGTATATTTACATACATGTATGTATATATATAGTATATAAATATATTATTATATTAATTATAACATTACTATTATAATACGATTACTATCAAATAACAATTATTTGATAATTATTATAATATGTTATTAATTATATAGTCTATATTATATATATATATATAAATATATATATAGAGAGAGAGGTTTGCCACTGAAAATCTACCTAGCAAACACCGATGGCTTTCCTCAACAAGAAAATCTGTCTTAAAATTTAGAGATTACTTACTTATAACCCACATATTAGGTAGTCAAGCAAAGATGGAGAGAAAGGAAAGAGAGAAGGAAGACATTTCCACGTTGAGGTTTTCCATAATTCCAAATCCTATAGGGTTTATCATTTTCAGATGATCACTTTCTTCTTTCCATTGTTGATTATCTGGATCCCTATGACACAAACCAATAACACAGTGGGGGAAAAGTTACTCATAGCACCTTTCTATCTGAGTGCAAGCTATTAAGGTGTCTCTTCTTATCGAGATAAGTTGTTGGTATCTTGTAAATCAGTTACCAAAATCTGTAGAGTTTGGAGCTCACTCCACACCATCAGTCTAGGATCTCATGAGTTCTGCCCTCCCTCTCCTTCCCAGGATTCTAAAAGTCTTACCAGATCATCCGAAACATCGGACACTACTGTTTTTAACCATCAAATTTCACTCAAATGTCATCTGTTTCATAAAGCCTTTCTTGAGATCAATATCCCCTCCAATTCTGACTCCACAGACAGAGTTTGATTTACTACTCTTGTTTCCCAAACACCTTGCTGTACAGCATCTACTTTATAGGATTTATTACTCCATATTATAATTAATAGTGTTAGATCTTTCTAACTCTTTAGACATGGACTCCCTAAGATTAATCTCCCTAAGTCAAAGTGGTTCTCAATGAATACTTGTTGAATGAATGTATGAGTGGATTAAAATAGGTCACTTGCCTGTTCTAAAATTTTATGTAGCTGATCCCCTGAAGGACACAGTAGATTGAGAAAATTTTATACATAGGTTTTATAAAAAAGGAGAAACACTAACTGAAGCAACATGATTCAGTTTGAACTGCAGTCTGAAAAACTCATTTTTTTTTTTTCAAGCATGTTCTTTGCCCGCCAAAGAAGTTTTGGCATATTCCATCAGTAGGTAAATCACAAATCTGGCAAGTTTGCATTTACAAGTCACGCTTAGCTATTATTGTCCTCCTATCTGTGATGGGATGAGGGGAGAAACCATAGAAATCTCAGAAATGTCATAAACTATAAAAAGTCAGTTTGTAGATTATGAGCTGGAGAAAACAATGTTGCTAGTTAGATGCAGGCCAGGAAGCCATCAAGCACCCACCAGCAAGCCAATTTAGGTTAAAAAAAAAAAAATCATGAAACAATTTCTTCTCTCAGTTTGAGAACAGCACCTTTTCCAGGAGGTTTGTTATGTAACGAAAATCTGCTTTCACTTTCTGGGGGCTGGCCAAGACTGACAAGGGAAGTGCCAGCCTAGGGAAAGAAAGACTGTTCTTTTGATATTGCCAGCCATTACCAGATATTGGAGTGCAAAAAAAGCCAATTCTCTGAAAATTTATAGTTATGTCTAGCTTGTTGACTCGCAGTTTGGAAAATCTTCAGAGATATAGTTTATTGGAACTAACTCAGACTCCAAGTCTATGGAGAGGGGAAAAAAACAGAAATAATACGTACACGCTCTTCAAGTCAAATACTTTTGACCTTAAATTTACATAGCTTCTCAAGTGAAAAAAAAAAAAAAAGCACTAACCAAAATACATACTCCTGCTTAAGATGTGACAGTTCATTCTGTTGAAAATAAATTTGTGATTGTTGTTCAATTATTTCTCTTGGCGTGCATGGCAAAATCTCTAGTAGGCAATACAGTAGGGGAACTACCAATGGTTTTATGTAAGTTAAAAGAAGTGTTGAATCCCCAGTCTCAGAGAATCCTTGCAAAAAGTCACATAGGACCCTTGGCACTATAATTACATTTTCACTATATTCTCAGAATTTATGTTATATCATACTTGCAATGGTATGAAACTATATGGGAAAGCATCGTTATGAAGCCAAAGAAATATTAGTTCAGCACATAAAAACAATAAAACAAATATTGTTGAGTATCCCGTATGTGGCAGGCTCTTTCCTAGATGGTTGTAATAGGCTGCTGAATAAAGTAAACAAGGTTCCAAGGTCTTTCCTTATGTTCTGTGAAGAGAAGACAGGTAATGAGTAAATAAATAAATACAAATAATAAATTGCAAAGAATAAAGAAGAAACTATAAGAAGAGGGGGAGTGAAACGGAGCAGCATTTTTTTGAGTGCAAATGTTTATTTCAACAAGCACATACCCAGAAAAATCTACCTTTCTTTAAGATGAATACTTTGACCATTTGGAAAATAGGTCTAGTGATTGTATGTGTAATTCGATTAGATGTATTCAAACCTTTAACTGCTGCTGCTGCTGCTAAGCCGCATCAGTCGTGTCTGACAGTAAATTAGATTAGCTCTATGGTGGAAAACTATGCAATGCCTGGAACAGTTGTGTCTGACTCTGTGCGACCCCATAGACGGCAGCCCACCAGGCTCCTCCATTCCTTGGATTCTCCAGGCAAGAACACTGGAGTGGGTTGCCATTTCCTTCTCCAATGCATTAAAGTGAAAAGTGAAAGGGAAGTCGCTCAGTCGTGTCCAACTCTTAGCGACCTCATGGACTGCAGCCTGCCAGGCTCCTCCGTCCATGGGATTTCCGAGGAAAGAGTGCTGGAGTGGGGTGCCATTGCCTTCTCTGTCAAACCTTTAAAGGGTTTTAGTAATGAGCCTACAGCTTCAGAGACTGAATGGGAAGACACTTAGTCCACCTGCTTATAAATCACTGCTTTGCTTTGTACACCCTGACTTTGGAAGCATGTGATTTTTGTGCCCAGATTGTTGCTATGATAAGTACTCAACTGATGTTTGTCAACAATCTTTCAGTGTTTGTGGGGCAGATTAAATACATACTTCATTCACCATTTAGCCCTGGCAGCCTAAAGAAGCTCTCCTAATGGATTCGTATGTACTGTGGTCTTTCATGGACTCTTACAACTTAAGAACTTGATGAAGCATTTAATTGATTCTAGTGAGCCAGTGCAGCTGTCTGGATCCAAATAATCCTTGTCTTGCATTTATTTAAAGTTACAATAGTCATCAGGCTCCCCAGGTGGTGCTAGTGGAAAAGAACCCGCCTGCCAATTCAGGAGACATAAGAGATATGGGTTCTATCCCTGGATCAGGAAGATCCCCTAGAGGAGGGCATGGCAACCCACTCCAGTGTTCTTGCCTGGAGAGTCACATGGACAGAGAAGCCTAGTGCACTACAGTCCATGGGTCACAAAGTGTCAGACATGACTGAAGGACTTAGCACATGCGTACACAAGATAACCATCAAATACATTCTCTAGGGACTTTCACTATTATGTGTAACACAACCTCACATCTCATGCAACTTACTATAGATGGGAACTCTGTTTCTTATTTGTGAATATTATCTGCACAGACTTTAAAAACACATTTCCCACCAGCTTCCATCCCATTAGGAAGCAGGCTGGAG
>SJYV01047883.1:553970-567702 GCA_006410875.1 Neotragus pygmaeus | reverse complement strand
AAAAAAAAAAAAAAGCACTAACCAAAATACATACTCCTGCTTAAGATGTGACAGTTCATTCTGTTGAAAATAAATTTGTGATTGTTGTTCAATTATTTCTCTTGGCGTGCATGGCAAAATCTCTAGTAGGCAATACAGTAGGGGAACTACCAATGGTTTTATGTAAGTTAAAAGAAGTGTTGAATCCCCAGTCTCAGAGAATCCTTGCAAAAAGTCACATAGGACCCTTGGCACTATAATTACATTTTCACTATATTCTCAGAATTTATGTTATATCATACTTGCAATGGTATGAAACTATATGGGAAAGCATCGTTATGAAGCCAAAGAAATATTAGTTCAGCACATAAAAACAATAAAACAAATATTGTTGAGTATCCCGTATGTGGCAGGCTCTTTCCTAGATGGTTGTAATAGGCTGCTGAATAAAGTAAACAAGGTTCCAAGGTCTTTCCTTATGTTCTGTGAAGAGAAGACAGGTAATGAGTAAATAAATAAATACAAATAATAAATTGCAAAGAATAAAGAAGAAACTATAAGAAGAGGGGGAGTGAAACGGAGCAGCATTTTTTTGAGTGCAAATGTTTATTTCAACAAGCACATACCCAGAAAAATCTACCTTTCTTTAAGATGAATACTTTGACCATTTGGAAAATAGGTCTAGTGATTGTATGTGTAATTCGATTAGATGTATTCAAACCTTTAACTGCTGCTGCTGCTGCTAAGCCGCATCAGTCGTGTCTGACAGTAAATTAGATTAGCTCTATGGTGGAAAACTATGCAATGCCTGGAACAGTTGTGTCTGACTCTGTGCGACCCCATAGACGGCAGCCCACCAGGCTCCTCCATTCCTTGGATTCTCCAGGCAAGAACACTGGAGTGGGTTGCCATTTCCTTCTCCAATGCATTAAAGTGAAAANTTGTGTCTGACTCTGTGCGACCCCATAGACGGCAGCCCACCAGGCTCCTCCATTCCTTGGATTCTCCAGGCAAGAACACTGGAGTGGGTTGCCATTTCCTTCTCCAATGCATTAAAGTGAAAAGTGAAAGGGAAGTCGCTCAGTCGTGTCCAACTCTTAGCGACCTCATGGACTGCAGCCTGCCAGGCTCCTCCGTCCATGGGATTTCCGAGGAAAGAGTGCTGGAGTGGGGTGCCATTGCCTTCTCTGTCAAACCTTTAAAGGGTTTTAGTAATGAGCCTACAGCTTCAGAGACTGAATGGGAAGACACTTAGTCCACCTGCTTATAAATCACTGCTTTGCTTTGTACACCCTGACTTTGGAAGCATGTGATTTTTGTGCCCAGATTGTTGCTATGATAAGTACTCAACTGATGTTTGTCAACAATCTTTCAGTGTTTGTGGGGCAGATTAAATACATACTTCATTCACCATTTAGCCCTGGCAGCCTAAAGAAGCTCTCCTAATGGATTCGTATGTACTGTGGTCTTTCATGGACTCTTACAACTTAAGAACTTGATGAAGCATTTAATTGATTCTAGTGAGCCAGTGCAGCTGTCTGGATCCAAATAATCCTTGTCTTGCATTTATTTAAAGTTACAATAGTCATCAGGCTCCCCAGGTGGTGCTAGTGGAAAAGAACCCGCCTGCCAATTCAGGAGACATAAGAGATATGGGTTCTATCCCTGGATCAGGAAGATCCCCTAGAGGAGGGCATGGCAACCCACTCCAGTGTTCTTGCCTGGAGAGTCACATGGACAGAGAAGCCTAGTGCACTACAGTCCATGGGTCACAAAGTGTCAGACATGACTGAAGGACTTAGCACATGCGTACACAAGATAACCATCAAATACATTCTCTAGGGACTTTCACTATTATGTGTAACACAACCTCACATCTCATGCAACTTACTATAGATGGGAACTCTGTTTCTTATTTGTGAATATTATCTTCACAGACTTTAAAAACACATTTCCCACCAGCTTCCATCCCATTAGGAAGCAGGCTGGAGCACATGGATACTGCTAGGCTCCTCCATTCTGACTTCTTCACACCAGGGCCCTGGCCACAGTCCCTGCACAGACTTTTCATATAAAATAAAACAGTGTGCTCATATGATTCCTGTGATGTACAGATTTGTCACCCTTATTTTGACTTCTCAAAATTTTAATGATCATGTTCCAGAGTACAAGATGAGTTGCTGGAAGAAATGAAAGTTAAATCTGTGAAGGCTGCTCGTTAAAGAAACAAAAACCTTATTTTTTTTTAATGCGGTTTAGAAATTATGTACAAGTTTTAAAAAACAACCATGAGGACACTCGAAAACTATTGCCTCTCATAGTTCAAATAGTAGGGAATAATCCCAAATGGCTTGGTTGTGTGGAAATCATTAGCATTTGGTTTAGGTATGTATTCTAAGATTTTCCTTACTGATAATACTCCATACCCTGTCGAAGGACACTAATAGATGGTTCCAAATGGAGAAGGGAGTTGGGGCAAGTCATATAGCATAATTTTTTATGAAAGTGAAACAAGTAAGAGATTTGAATTACTGTAATGAATCAAATAGGGCTTCCCTGGTGGCTCAGATGGTAAAGAATCCCGCTCAATGCAGGATACCCGAGTTCAATCTCTGGGTCAGGAAGATCTCCTGGAGAAGAGAATGGCTAACCACTCCTTATTCTTGCCTGGAAAATTCCATGGACAGACGAGCCTGGTGGGCTACAGTCCATGGAGTTGCAAAGAGTCACACACAACTGAGCGACTACCACTTAATGAATCTAAATCTATAAATGCATCTAAATATGTATCATCTTCTCCCACCATGGCATCAGCTGAATAGAAGTTGAGAACAGGGCAGTAAATAGTAGTTGAAATTGAATCCTGTGAATGATTAATTAAAGGCAGAATAGGTTATTAATTCAAAGGTACAATAGTGATTCCTTTAAATGTATAACAATTTTAAGATTATAATCATAATTTCCTGAAATTTAAGCAAGTATGTATTTAAATGAATAGCTTATTCCTTTATTGCTCTGGTCCAGGTCATAAGTATTTAACTATTAACAATTCTACAGCAACCTGAAATATTCATTTAAATGTAGTTATTTAGTGACTTAAAATTATTAAATTGATTGAACATGCTTCTTTTTAAACAATCGATTTCTAANTTAAATGAATAGCTTATTCCTTTATTGCTCTGGTCCAGGTCATAAGTATTTAACTATTAACAATTCTACAGCAACCTGAAATATTCATTTAAATGTAGTTATTTAGTGACTTAAAATTATTAAATTGATTGAACATGCTTCTTTTTAAACAATCGATTTCTAAGTTACATTTATAAATAAAAATGTTAAAGGATTTTGAAATATGTTATATAGAAAAGAAGTAGATGTCTAGAATAGTCATTTTAACTTATTTTACTTTTGTCTATGCAAGTGTATAGAATATAGGACATATAAGACGTGATGCTTTGTCATTTAGAAAGTTCACTGGAGTTCTTCCTAGATGTGCACATGTGCCATTTATACACAAACTGTTGTTGGGACCCAGATGGTCTTACAATGTCTGAAACATTATCATTCTTCTCTGTTCCTGCCACCCAAAGTAGAAACATTACCTTTCTCTTCCTCTATAGCTTATCCCAATGGTGCCCAAATTCATCCCAAACCCTCCTTAGAAACACATCTTATTTTGGAGGCTGAGCTAACCAATATCTCTATTTCTTTTGTCTTATGTTGAGGTTATTAATAGTTATTCTTTATTATAAATACCACCACAATAAATAACATTGTGTATAAACTATCCTTCATGGTTTGCTTTAAAAGAAATGAACACAAAATTAATCTCTGATGATTTTGAACCCTAAAGACATACCTGTTTAGACATGTGTTCCTCATGTAAAATGAAAAAGGAAAACATGGGAATATTTGTCTTCTCTTAATTACTTATCTATCTTCCTCCCTATTTAAATTTTAAGTTTCTTGAGCTGAAGGATTATGTTAGGAAATGTTTCCATTTCCTGTGAGTCCAGAATTATTCCCTCCCTAATTCTCAGTTAAAGTCTGAAGTCTCGAACTGAATATACAAGACTGAATGTTCAGCAAAGGAACACCTGCTTTTGCCTCCACAAGCTACAGTGCATGTGAGGATTTTCATTGGCTCTTTCTATACATAACATCTGTTGCCAACAGGTGATGCATTTTGGGGAGAAGAGCCTTGCCAGAGGGATTTTCTCTTACTAGCATCCTCTTTCCAGATGTTTCTTTACCATAGTATATCCTGAATTATGAGGCCCCAGAAGGTGGTTGCAATCACTGGACTGACAGGTAACACCTGGAATTCAATACTATTTCCCCCACCACAGAATTTCCCATAGTTAAATGTTAAACCTAAGTTTATTGCTAAGAGATTTGGCTGTTTTCTGTGAAATTAAATATTGTGCTTAATATTAGTTTATCACTACTTATGTTTACCATTTTAATTAAAAGTACATGTGTAAAAATGAAAATAAAAAAATAAAATAAAATAAAATAAAATGAAAATAAACTATTTTAAGATCAAATAAAATTTGAGAAAATCATTTAATTTAGAGGCTAGAATGGATGTCTTATGGCTCTCCATAACTTTTCTTAAATATTTATACCTCTGTCCAGTTAACTTAGCTATATGTTTGAAATAAATAAACTAGTCAGAGAAAACTGATATCACTGTACTTCATAAAGAAGGAAACTATCACATAACTTTTTCTTTGTTTAATAGTAGACATTAATATATATGTATGTATATATATACATATATACATATTTATATATACATATGTAAAACTAGTGGAGGTGATGGAATTCCAGTTGAGCTGTTTCAAATCCTGAAAGATGAAGCTCTGAAAGTGCTGCACTCAATATGCCAGCAAATTTGGAAAACTCAGCAGTGGCCACAGGACTGGAAANTTTTCAGTAGTCATGTATGGATGTGAGAGTTGGACTAGAAAGAAAACTGAGCGTCAAAGAATTGATGCTTTTGAACTGTGGTGCTGGAGAAGACTCTTGAGAGTCCCTTGGCTGCAAGGAGATCCAACCAGTCCATCCTAAAGGAGATCAGTCCTGGGTGTTCATTGGAGGGATTGATGCTAGAGCTGAAACTCCAATACTTTGGCCACCTGATGAAGAGCTGACTCATTTGAAAGGACCCTGATGCTGGGAAAGATTGAGGGCGGGAGAAGGAGAGGATGAGATGGTTGGATGGCATCACCGACTCAATGGCCATGAGTTTGAGTGGACTCCAGGAGTTGGTGATGGACAAGGAGGCCTGGTGTGCTGCTGCTCATGGGGTCGCAAAGAGTCGGACACCACTGAGCAACTGAACTGAACTGAACTGAATGTTGCATTAACTTCTGCTGTACAGCAAAATGACTCAGTTATACACATATATAATTCTTTCCTATATTCTTTCCCATTATGATTTATCCCAGGGAATTGAATATAGTTTCCTGTGCTATGCAGTAGGACCTTGTTGTTTATCCATCCTATACATAATAGTTTGCATTCACTAACCCCAGAGTCCTAGTCCATCTCTCCTCTCCCCCTTGGCAACCACATGTCTGTTCTCTGTTTCTGTGAGTCTTTTTCTGTTTTGGAGATAGGTCCATTTGTGTTATATTTTAGATTCTACAAATAAGTAATATCACATGACATTTTTTTTTCTCTTTATGACTTATTTCACTTAGCATGACAATCTCTAGCTCCATCCATGTTGCTGCAAATGGCATTATTTCATTCCCTTTTTTGCAGCTGAGTAGTATTCTATTGTCTCTGAGTAGTATTCTATTGTCTCTGGAGAAGGGGATGGCACCCCATGGACAGAGAAGCTCAGTAGGCTGCAGTCCATGGGGTCACTAAGAGTCTGACACAACTGAGCAGCTTCACTTTCACTTTTCACTTATATGCATTGGAGAAGGAAATGGCAACCCACTCCGGTGTTCTTGCCTGGAGAATCCCAGGGATGGCAGAGCCTGGTGAGCTGCCGTCTATGGGGTCGCACAGAGTCAGACACTATTGAAATGNGAAAAGGAAAGAAGGGATGTGTGAAACTCAACCAGGCTCTCATGTTATTAAGCCAAACAGCTAAACATTGAGAAAATATTACATAAGCTGGTCACCACATGCTGTCATGATTTGTCATGTTTCAAGGAAGGAGCTTATTCTGACCTACCTTGAAGGATGTGAGAACTGCATTTATATGGCCAATGCAGGAAATACCATAAATGCACATACACGTATAGGGACATGTGTGTGCTTTCCTCTAAGGCAGAGCAAAAAATAAGGCAAGCATGACGTATGTCATTTAATCAAGTAGTCTTAAAGTGGCCATCAGGCAATATTTGAAAATCACATGGAGTAAAGTATAGAAACCTTGAAAAATAAAAAGTAAATAGTATTTTCCATGCTTTCCATAAATATGCTATGGGTTTACCTCAGCTATAAGTTAAATAACATAAACTGTTAATCGATAATAAAACACATTTTTCTAAACTAAAAGATTTTAAGGATTTTTTTTTTTTTAAACTGAAATGAGAGCTGTTTCAGGATAAACAAGAGTGAACATTTTTCAGTAACCTAAGACCGATGGGCCAGACTGGCCTGCTTTTGTTTTTTACTTGCTTTGTTTTGTATCTGACTCTTCTTTGACCCCAAGGAGTATAGCCCACAAAGCTCCTCTGTCCATGAGACTTCCCAGTCAAGGATACTGCAGTGGGCTGCTATTTCTTTTCCCAGGGAATCTTATTGACCCAAGGATCAAATCCAGGTCTCCTGCACTGGCAGGTGATTTGTTTACTACTGAGCCACCACGAAAGGTCCCCGCCAACTAGCCTACTGCATGTTTTTGTAAATGAAGTTATTGGAACCACAGCCACACTCACAGCCTCACATGTTGTTTATGGCTATTTTCTTACTACAGTAGTAGAGTTGAGTAACTACAATAGAAACCACATGGCCTGCAAAACCTAAACCATCTATTCTCTGCATTTAAGAAAAAAGATCGCTGACCCCTGCATTAGATACTTTAAAAGAGATTCTCATGCTAAACTGTATAGTATGTAAGTTTACCACATTAAACCTCTTATAATCTTTAAAGCTAATTAAATATAAAAATAGAAATGATAATTACTAATTATAAGAAAAATAGACTGAAAAAAATGAAAATTTTTTTTATCTAAAAGCTAAGAACACTGCTGAAATCTATTGTTTACAATTAATTCTGAAAATAGTTCAAGTTATCACAGACACTAACCATTAGTGCTCTTGATTCCATTGTCTTCCCCTTCTATGAAAGACTTTTTTGAGATGCTTGAGTGATGGAACATCACTAAGGATGATATGATTTAGAAGCTTCATGTGGCAGCCTATCCTCTAAACACTATAATTATTTAAGAGCCTTTTTTCAGGTTTACAGTCCTGATATTGCACTTTATAATATAAGGAAGAAAAAAATTCAATAAAACCAGCAATTTATGGTGATGACATTTCAACAATACCAGATCTTCAGATTATAAACTATGGTTCTAGTTCCATTGTAGAGTTGCACTCTATGTGGGACTTTTGTGAATTTCCATAATGACTTTATGTAATGGGTAGTTGTATAATGAATAAATCTACATAATGATGGCAAGTTAAACTTTTGCCATAAGATTGCACACCAATAATTTATATATACAATTAAAATCACCTCTTTGTTCTGAGAGGTTCCTTTATAATTTTAACTTTCATTTGTCTGTTTCCAGAATCCCTTCTACTTTTCCATCTAGTTAGTAGTGGATTATTCAGAATTGTTTGTATTCAGAACTGTTAATGACTGTGATTTGAATATAGAAAGCAAGAATGATTTCAGTATTTTAAGACAAATATAAGGCTGAAAAATGAGCCTGATGATATAATGAATCAATATAAAAATAATCCATTATTTTCAGAGGAAAATGCTTACCCATATAAAGTAGAAAACAGGAACCCACCAAGCATTTTAAAGCATTTCATAAAAGATCCTTTTTTTCTTTTTAAATGAAACTTGATTTTTCTGAGAGAGCAGACACATTAGGGGAAACAAAATAATACCACTCTAGATTAGGTCTCTGTAGTGGTCTGAATATACGGATAATGGTTTGCGTTAGACTGTTTATATTTTAGGAATTAGATTTTTCGCATATTTTTCCCAAGTTATTTCAATGCCATGTTACATGTATTACAGAAAAGTATTACATGTTATGTCTAAACAAGTTAGGGATTCATTTAAAGTTATCATCTTAGAAAATGCAACTTTTAGTTTGGTTGTAAATTACATGCTAATTCATTCTGAAGTGGGACTCCATGGGTAAAACTGTCATTAAAAATACCACAATAGATCCTATAAGAAATCAGAAAGAACAGCAGTCAGTACTGTGAAAGCATAAAATGAGCCTAACTAATACTTATAATTTTTATTGAACACTTAGTATGTCCCAGGCCCTGTTACAACATATGTTATATTAACACACCTATTAATTGCTTTTATTTGAAGTAGATTATAAATTCATGTACCGTATTCATGAGGAAAGGAGCATAATTTTTATTTGAACCCAGGTTGTGATGATCATTTGAACCCTGGCAGTCAATGAAGATACAATTTCTTTTTACTTTCCCATAAATGTAAGATCATGTCCATCAAGATTACATTTTATACAAATAAGGCCATTTGAATTTTAGTGCTGTTCCTGGGTTATTATTAAAATATACATAAGAAAAATATATTAATAAAGACTTCTAAAAAAATCAAGGCCTATTGTGTCTATGACAATTGTAGATGAGTATATTGTTGGCTTGTAATAAATTTTTATTAAAGAAGTTATGACTGCTAGTGTAAAAGAGCATACACCATTTTTCTTGATTCAAAATTAAAATTTTTCTGTCGAATTTTAATTAAACTCCAGCTTGTTTAAAAATAATATTATTTTATTAGTTTGACCATAATTGACAGTAATCATCATTGGTAGAAAATTAGGAATATTTTAGTTATGATAGGTCAATAAAACTACAGTGAGCAATTTTTATTTCTTTCAATTTTTGTGTGTTCTCTCTTTAAGATCCATGATTCAGGTAAATATAGCTACATAGTAGACAGTCAATAAATATCTGTTAAATGACATAATATTTTAGAATACTATAAACTCTTTTCATGATTAATAAACTCATATTAACTGAATAATGTTATAAAATTAAAATTAGAGTAATAATTATTTTCATTTATAACCTTTTTGAATAGATTATTACCCAAGGAGGTTATAGAAAAAGCTGATAGTATTTTGTAATTATCAAATTCTTATTAACAAAGGAATATAGCAAAGTGCTTAAGAAGACATAGTTGGTTTCAAGTCCCTTCTTACCCTACCATTCATTGTGCGTGTTAATCTGGACAGATTTCTTAAGGTGTGTGTATCTCTGTTTCTTCCCTTGCAAATGGAGATGGTGATGATGATGATGATGGTTATACCACAGGAGATGCTACAGGTAAAGTTTAAAAGAATAAAAAATTAGGAGCGCTGAATTCTTAGCTATTTTTATTAAAATGTATTTTACCATTCATCTTTACCTAAAAGTTACTTGAGGACAGATAAGATAGAAATAATAAATACTGTGAAAAAAATCAGATAAATGCATTGTAATGATTGTGTTTTGAAACCAGTGAGATGTTATTTTATGTTTAGGGTTTCCTACATAGAAAGTAGAAGAAGGATTATTTACTGAGAAACAACCAGGGTGACCTTAAGAAACAAAAGTCTGAATTATTTATTCAGATTCTAATAAATAGAGGGTGATGAGAGAGTAGGACTGAGGAACAGTGTATTGGAGGAGGGGTAGATTTGTTTCTTTAGTTGCATTCTGTGCTGTAGGAAAAAAATATCTGTAAAATTACAGAACAAAATAAGAGTCTTCCACATCTTTCACACAGCTTTAGATTTCTAAGTGGTTGCTTTCACAGTAAAGGAGCAAGTCTCTCTGAAATTTCTGTGTGATTACTGACCTAACAAAGCCAAGGTTAAGGAAATGAGGATATTGTGACCATGAGACCATGGATAATGGTGCTTTGTATTTCTATATTACTATTGTCTATAAATTCTCTAGTCCTAGTTTACTATGAAACCCCATTTCAACCTATTAAAGTTTCCAAAAATTATGGAATATTTTCTATCAGAAGCTGTATGTTCACCCTCTGTGAAAATGTTACAAAGGGAATTTTGTCCTAAGGGAAGAGGTTCAACATTCATGAAATGCTTCCTAGTGTAATGCGTAATGTAAATGTCTCATGAAATGTTCAGCGACTAATTTTTCAGACTGACAGAAGAAGCAAAATGCAACACTTACTGCATGTAAACCTTGTAAACTTTGCCTGAGAGATTGAGACTTAAAAAACTAGATTCATTGTATATTTTTTGTCTAATACTATGTTTCATTATAATCCTCAGATATTTATAGAGTATGCTCTTGCATAAATTTACAAATTCATAATAGGCTATACTAAAGTCTTGAAAACATGCCATCAAATATACAAGAATATAGAATTCATTAAAATAACTTTAGGGTTTTTTTTTTCATCTTCATTGTTAGCTATTTTTTTATTTTAATGTTTCCCTTTGGATTACATTTGAATTTAATCCAGTATGAGCTGTATTGTTTCTGGACAGTACTGAAGCTCTGAAGATGTATTACACCCATGCATCACCATAGCATTGTCATTCTGACGATATATTAGTGCAATACATCTTCAAAGTCCTCAAATGAGAAGCTGTCTGGAAGGAATGGGGCGAGGAGAAAATTCAATTCAATTACAGGACAAAAGAACCAGCTGAAGAGAAG
This sequence comes from Neotragus pygmaeus, assembly GCA_006410875.1. Lineage (NCBI taxonomy): Eukaryota > Metazoa > Chordata > Mammalia > Artiodactyla > Bovidae > Neotragus > Neotragus pygmaeus. The sequence continues at coordinate 556,857 of SJYV01047883.1, read as the reverse complement.
AAGAAAACTCTCAAAGCAAGACTCTCAGTGGACTTGATTACAACCAAGTATTTCATGGAAGTATATTCTGTTTTTCCTTTTGTGACATGACAAGGAATAATTGCAGATTTTGAACACACATCTGTAAAGAGAAAATGGCTCCTCAACTTTATGTTTGACTCAGTAGAAGCTGGATGGTTTGCTGGGAGCCATTTAACTGATGGGTGAAAAGTCGTATAAACATTGCTATTCATTCACCGTAAATCTAAGGCATATAGTTAATTTACAGATTGATTTATTAAAGTGTGCTAAGTATAAAAGAATGTTTACCTTTCAAATAAAGTCTTAGTTGGCACTTTAAAATTTTTCAGATGTATATAAACACAGTTGCTGACTGAAAAGTGATCCGCAGGCAAAAATGTGAAAACTAATAACTCTTTATAGCCACCTCCTGACTATTCCCACTAGACAGGGCTGTCTATAGTAATCAATAAGTCTTATTGTTAAGATAAAATTTTCTTGAATATCTTTCTTGTGTTAAAAAAACAGAGAGACTCAATTTCATCATAGTGCAAATATATTCAGATTCTGAAGCCTTCAGTCTGTCTTAGATAATGCAAAAAATAATTTCTTCAGTAACCGTCCCACTCCTTGTATAAAGCTTATATTATGAATAATCATTTTACATATATATTTTTTAATCACCTATCTTCCCTTAGTGTCAGATAGTTTGCTAAACATTGAGTAAATAGATATAAGAGGAAAAAATACAGCTACTACCTTCAAGGAGTTTACAGTTTTGTTGGAAGAGATATTGGTGGAGATGGAAACAATTACAATTCACGTTAACTTAAGACAACAAATAAGTTATCTTTTAACCCAAGCCTTGAAGTTAGAGAAAGGAAGGCTGCTATGTGAAGCAGTGCTGTGCATTCTGATTAGAGATAACAGCATTTGTAAAGGTTTGAAGGCAGGAAATAATTGAGTGTTTTGGCAAAATAAAATTTGTGGGCCTAAAACAAGCTGAAAAGGGGCAAATAGAAAAGAGGGTTTAAGATGAGGCTGGAGAAGATAGATGAGAAGGGTCATCAGATCAACTAGGGTTTGTAGGCCATGTTGAGATCAGATTTATTTTTTTGTTGTCTTCCCCCCACTGCCTCCCGAATAACAAAAAACTCACGGGAACTTTGGAGCACATAAGACACGATTTGATCTTAATATTTAGAAGATGCTTTTGGTGCTGTGTAGAAAATGAGTTGCTCCAGTATTCTTGCCTAGAGAATCCCATGGACAGAAGAGCCTAGTGGGGTATTGTCCTTGGTGTCCCAAAGAGTTGGACATAAGAGTGTTCGTTGAGTCACTAACACTTTCATGTTCACTTGAAGCATAGTAGAGAAACCATTTAGGAAACCACCATCATAGTTGAAGTGGGGGATGATGTTGACTTTAACAAGGGTAATGGCAGTAGATATAAAGAGCCATGGGTGAACCCCAGATTACACAAGGTAAAACCATAAGACTGAGAGGTGGGAGATGGGGAATCCCTCTTAGTTTTCTGGCTTTATCAATCTGAAAAATGAGCTTGTTGTTGACTGAAATGAGACTAACTGTTACAGGAGATCGGGGTGAAAAGACAGCAACGAAAGAATGATCTCATCATGTCCTAGGACCCGCATAAGTTCCTAGGACCAGCCACCAAGTGAAAGTCCTTGGTTTCCTGCAGGAAAAAATTCAAGAGAGAGCCAAAAAAACATGAAAATTAGTTTATTTAGAGAGATATGCACTCCATAAGTAGAATGTAGACATTCTCAGAAAATGAGAGGGATTCCAGGGCATGGGGATATTGGGCTGAGTAGTTTTATATGCTAATGAGTGGGAGTAATATTTTTGCTACTTTGGGAAAGGATTGGGCTAGTGCCCACGTTTTGACCTTTTATGGTCATCCTCAGAACTGCCATGTTATAAGGTGGAGTGATTTTTAGTACACTAATGAAAGTATTATGAGCTAAAGTTCGGTAACTGGACTATTCTAGAAATCACCTTGGTTTCAGTCAGTTCTAGTCAGTTTTTATCACATCCTAACAACTGCATCCCTTCTTCATTTATCTAGCAGTTGTGGCCTTCTCCTTTCTTTCCTGTCTCAAAACTGGGAGAAAAGTATATTTCAGAAAAAAAAAATTGAGATTTCTATTTTGGCCATACTAAATTATAAAACACATCAAACATTCAAATGGAAATGTCAATGAATAATGGGATCCAGGAGACCTGATCTCAGAGACAAGGACAAAAATGAGACTTGAGTTATGAGTATAAGACTTAAAGTCATGAGTATAAGCTTATCCTAGGGAGGGAAAATAGACACACAAAAGAAGGGCCATGACCAGTGTACACACAGAAGAAGGGCCACGACCAATGTCTGAAGATTTGGACAACAGGAAAGCAAAAGAAACTTAGAATTGTTAGTGTGACCGATGAAGACCTAGGATGATACATCTCAGAGATGAGATTGTTTTGGTAATTAGAAAGAGATTTAGTGCATTGAAAAGTAACAAGAGGTAGAATATGATACAGAAAAGTCTCTATTGCATTGGCAATACGGAGATTATTTTTGACTTTGATAAAAGCCATTTCAGTGACACTGTGGAACAGGAGTCAGACTGAGTTTGTTAAACAGCAGATGTAGTTGGAAGATGATGAACAAGTAGAGAAAGCTTGTGTCTTTCAAGAAATTTTGTTGTGTTGAGGGAAGGGGAAGTGGGATGTTTGCTGGAATGTTGTGAAAGGTTCAGGAGAGGGATGCACTTTTAAGAGAAAGAGAATAATATAACAAACCTAAGGCACCAATCATATGGACTGAGCTGTTATAAGTGCATGGATAATTTTGTTCATTTGCGCTGTCTCTTCCGAC
>SJYV01047883.1:542000-553870 GCA_006410875.1 Neotragus pygmaeus | reverse complement strand
AAAAACTCACGGGAACTTTGGAGCACATAAGACACGATTTGATCTTAATATTTAGAAGATGCTTTTGGTGCTGTGTAGAAAATGAGTTGCTCCAGTATTCTTGCCTAGAGAATCCCATGGATAGAAGAGCCTAGTGGGGTATAGTCCATGGTGTCCCAAAGAGTTGGACATAAGAGTGTTCGTTGAGTCACTAACACTTTCATGTTCACTTGAAGCATAGTAGAGAAACCATTTAGGAAACCACCATCATAGTTGAAGTGGGGGATGATGTTGACTTTAACAAGGGTAATGGCAGTAGATATAAAGAGCCATGGGTGAACCCCAGATTACACAAGGTAAAACCATAAGACTGAGAGGTGGGAGATGGGGAATCCCTCTTAGTTTTCTGGCTTTATCAATCTGAAAAATGAGCTTGTTGTTGACTGAAATGAGACTAACTGTTACAGGAGATCGGGGTGAAAAGACAGCAACGAAAGAATGATCTCATCATGTCCTAGGACCCGCATAAGTTCCTAGGACCAGCCACCAAGTGAAAGTCCTTGGTTTCCTGCAGGAAAAAATTCAAGAGAGAGCCAAAAAAACATGAAAATTAGTTTATTTAGAGAGATATGCACTCCATAAGTAGAATGTAGACATTCTCAGAAAATGAGAGGGATTCCAGGGCATGGGGATATTGGGCTGAGTAGTTTTATATGCTAATGAGTGGGAGTAATATTTTTGCTACTTTGGGAAAGGATTGGGCTAGTGCCCACGTTTTGACCTTTTATGGTCATCCTCAGAACTGCCATGTTATAAGGTGGAGTGATTTTTAGTACACTAATGAAAGTATTATGAGCTAAAGTTCGGTAACTGGACTATTCTAGAAATCACCTTGGTTTCAGTCAGTTCTAGTCAGTTTTTATCACATCCTAACAACTGCATCCCTTCTTCATTTATCTAGCAGTTGTGGCCTTCTCCTTTCTTTCCTGTCTCAAAACTGGGAGAAAAGTATATTTCAGAAAAAAAAAATTGAGATTTCTATTTTGGCCATACTAAATTATAAAACACATCAAACATTCAAATGGAAATGTCAATGAATAATGGGATCCAGGAGACCTGATCTCAGAGACAAGGACAAAAATGAGACTTGAGTTATGAGTATAAGACTTAAAGTCATGAGTATAAGCTTATCCTAGGGAGGGAAAATAGACACACAAAAGAAGGGCCATGACCAGTGTACACACAGAAGAAGGGCCACGACCAATGTCTGAAGATTTGGACAACAGGAAAGCAAAAGAAACTTAGAATTGTTAGTGTGACCGATGAAGACCTAGGATGATACATCTCAGAGATGAGATTGTTTTGGTAATTAGAAAGAGATTTAGTGCATTGAAAAGTAACAAGAGGTAGAATATGATACAGAAAAGTCTCTATTGCATTGGCAATACGGAGATTATTTTTGACTTTGATAAAAGCCATTTCAGTGACACTGTGGAACAGGAGTCAGACTGAGTTTGTTAAACAGCAGATGTAGTTGGAAGATGATGAACAAGTAGAGAAAGCTTGTGTCTTTCAAGAAATTTTGTTGTGTTGAGGGAAGGGGAAGTGGGATGTTTGCTGGAATGTTGTGAAAGGTTCAGGAGAGGGATGCACTTTTAAGAGAAAGAGAATAATATAACAAACCTAAGGCACCAATCATATGGACTGAGCTGTTATAAGTGCATGGATAATTTTGTTCATTTGCGCTGTCTCTTCCGACTCACAGGAGGATTTCTTTTTAACGCTTATTTTTAAAGTATCATAAGCAGTGATAATTGCAGAACATTTAAGCCCCAGTTGATCAAAAAATAAATAATAACAACTATTAAAGTGATGGAATCATCCAGGTAGTGCTAATGGTAAATAACCCACCTGCCAATGCAGGAGGTATAAAAGACACGAGTTCAATCCCTGGGTCAGAAAGATTCCCTGGAGGAGGGCATAGCAACCCATTCCAGTATTCATGCCCGGAGGATCTCTTGGACAGAAGAGCCTGATGGGTTACAGTTCATAGGGTCACAGAAAGTTGGACACGACTGAAGTGACTTAGCACACAAACACATAAAAGTGATACCCCCTTATCTTTTATGTTTTGTTCTTAAACTCATGATATAGAGGTTTCTGTTGAACCAATACAAAGTGCAGAAGGAGCTGAAAGCTCTCAGGTGAGTATTGGGGTGCTGCTTCCAAGCTCCCTCTCCTCAACCTTCTCACTGGAGCGTTCCTGTCACTCACATGGGACACAAAGCTCCTCAATTCCAGCTCTTTCAGGAAAGCTTCTATTCTCTTTTTATAGCATGCTATGTCTCTTAGTTCTAGTTCATTGCTTTGCCCTGAAATTGTGTGTGTTTTATGCTCAATTCATCACCCCAGTCATCTGCTGCCCTGACTGGCACCAGCCTGGAAATATCACCTGGAAGTTTATTGCTCAAAGGAATCACCATCCTTTTTTTTTTCCCTTGTGGTCTGTAACAGGAGGTACAGTCTTCGAAAAAGTCAGCCTTTCTCTTCCTAGGTGTTCTCTTACTCTGCAGCTATCACATATTGCCAACTGTTCCTAACAAAATTTTAAAATGTTACAGAGCATATGTTAGATACATAGAGTTAAATGAAGAAAGAAGAAAGTGATTTGATGTAGTTTCCAGGTAGAAAAAAAAATGCTTTTGTCTACACACTTGTTGAATCTGATTTGTCTAGTAATAGGTATACTAGCTCATTGTGAATAAGAAAAATACTTAAAATAATTTGTGCCTATAATATAAAAATGAAACTTTTATGTCATATGCTTAGTGCAACTTTTAGATTCTTAAATTTGTGTTGAAATTCTCAAATGCTGCTTCTGTGGTACATAGAGCCCATTCATACTCTAAGACTAGTCTAACAGGGTTGAGGTGGAATTAAAATTCCATCTCAGGTAGTTTGGTAATAGAATTGGATTTCAACCTTTACTTGGCTTCAGTATGCAAATGAATCCTCTCTAGGATTTCTTCCTACAGATGGTGGGGTAATCAGATGTAAGGGGGTTGAATAGGATGTGATTTCTCCAAACCCCACTAAAGAGAAGGACACATGTTAAGCTTGTTAAGGCCCTGACATAATCATCTTTAATCATGATGTCTAGACTAAACATCAAACATGCTTAGATTAAGATATACAATTTGGAGTGTCTTTCAACATCAGCTTTCTTATGTACTGCCTTCCAATTTCATTATTTTTAAATTATTTTTTTTTCATTTATACCTCTCAGACTTTCACAAATTTTGGAATCTACTCAGGAAAGGTGTTAGTGACCTACTAAATATAGGAGCAACCCATCCACAGAATACAAGTAAGGATGCACATATGATCATTTGATAATCAGAGGAGTAATCTTGAGAATAATCAATAGGCAGAAGACAGTATTAGAATCAGTGATTCCCAACTGTAAATGTTGAAAGGCAATATGTAGCTCTATGAATGCTGATAGGGATATATATTATCATTTAGGGAGTATTCAAACACGGGCAAAAGACTCTGGAGATGAGCAAACCTGCAGACTTGGCTAACTTTTGAAGATTCATGTTGATACAAACAACACCATCTTTTATCTCTACTAGGGTATAGTAAGATCTATAAGAGCTAAATCTACTTCTATCTGATTCTTCATTGTGCTTGACATCTGATAGATGCCTAAAAATATCTTTGAATGAATGATAAAACCTAAAAATTACTTTAATGACTTTAGATAATGATTTGATTTCTCCTTCTATTATCACTGGTGACAATAATGACATAAAGTATCCTTTATGAGCACTTATTTTCTGCCAGGCAATTTATATTCATTTACTTAACCAAACCTCAAAAATAGTCCCAATATTGTAGGCAGTATTATTTGAATTTTTGTGCTAGAGAAACTGGAACTTAGCATTTAGTAATTTCCCCAAGGAATACAGGTAGTATATTTCAGAGTTAGAATTCACACTCAATTTATCAATAAAGGAGGGCACAGGATGTGAATTACTGACTACTTGGAGATGCTAATAGTAGAATTAGAATTTCTGGCTATTGGGCTTATTATTGTAGAAAGAATTTTCATCTCAAAATGGCCAAACTATTTTGGAACAACAATGACAGCTATCATAAAATTGAATTGACACACTATTAGGTAGTAAACTCCCTATTACTGGAATAAAGACTGCATAATCTCTTATCCAGAAAGCTGCCTAAGTGAACTCTGGCATTTATGAAAGTGAAAGGATTCACTAACAATTGATATCATAGTATTTTACTAAAAGACCAGTGTACTATCCAAAGTTCTCCAGAGAAACAGAGAGAAACACATATATGTATGTATATTCAGATACATATATATGCACATATATACACACCTATTTTTGACTATTTACTTTTACATAGCACCTTTTGTCTTTTATTTTAAATGTAGGTCCTACTTATTTTTATATAATAAAAATAACGCCAAATGACAATTTTGTTTCATGTGTTTGTGTATACACACACACATATATAAATTATATTTATATATATATATACATTAAAATGATAAAATGCTGTTTAATGTATGTATATACACACATTTTAATGAGATAATGGTGATGCTAAATGATAGTAAATGACATGTTTTAATGTTTATATATGATATATGTTTGATATATCNAGGTTCTATGTTTTATTTGGTAAAAATAGAAAGCCAGTAAGTACTGTGGACAATGAAGCAACATAAGTTGAATTGTGTGCTTTACGATGATTTACTCTATAGAGATTTGGAAGCAAAAAGACAAAAATCTATTGACTCTGTGAAGGTAATGTTTTTATCTTTATGGTTCACTATGATACTTCTGTCACCTAGATCTTAATATGTGCCCAATAGCTTTTTTATTGAATGAATGAATCAATTTCCTGATTTGGGGAAGGTTAGGAAAGAAAAACAAACTTTTATTTGAGATGCTCCTAAAGTTCATTGAAACAAAGGTGCAATTGCACAAAGGTAGGATATGAAGGAAACAGCCAGGCTTTTGAATAAGAATGTTTTAAAAGGGTTTATGTTTTTTTTTAGTTCCTGGACTGTTTTTCATTAAGTTGTCCCTGGGCTTTCTTCAGTCTTTAATAATAAATAGACAGGTAATAATTTAAATTAAATAATTAAAGCAGTGAGCTCATATCATGTAATTCTGTGTAATATCAGTAACTGGAAAAAAAAATGAGATTTATAAAAGGCTTCACACAGAGGGCAAGTGAAGTCAGCAGGTGTTTTAGAGGTCCATATCTGGGGAAAATAGATGAGATAATAGTAACCCAGAGAGAAGCAGGAAGATGGATGATAAAACTATTACTTCAACAAGGCCTGCTCCCTCCATAGCTATGCAGATAGATGAAAGTCATCTGATGTAAGTAGCAAGCTCTGACTTCGGACAGAGACGTGGCTGCCTCAAGCAACTATAAACCTTGCTAGCCATGTAGTGTGTAAATCTCAGTTAGAGAGATCCCATAAACGGGTCAGAAAGAGGGAGTGTTAGCTATGGAAGAATGGGGAGCTGTTGAATCTACATTTTTCCTTCATGACAAACAGCACTTAAAAGAATTAGCTCCATTTTTTCCCTTTCTTTGCCTGAATAAAGAAAACATAAGAAAGTATAAAATATGTTTTATTCTCTGTTTCACTTGCTATGTTTATACTGAAAAATCCTTAAAAACAATGGCAAGATAAATGACCAACTTGCATAATGAGAGCATTCTCCTATGTACTTCATTAAATTCTTCCTTTTATTATTTGTCACTGTAACATAACATTTCTATACCTTTATTTACATTTAAAGGGATGGAACAAACTAAAATCTAGGCCTGCAGCCAGCATTAGCATTCCTCTCCAAGGACAAAGGTTATTTCCTTACCTCCATCTAAGAAGTATGAAATATGAAATATATATAAAAATCAAGATCAGAATTTGTAATTCTAGAATTATTGAAAAGCTAGTTGAGTAAAAGGTCACATTTTAACAGACATTTTGGGATATAATATGGTTGAGCTGGTTTCATTTCCTTTTTCATAAGTTGAAAAATCTAAAGGGTTTATTTTAAATTCAGGTTGCATCTCTACTTTTGCTTGGAGTTTATTATAGCNGTAATTCTAGAATCATTGAAAAGCTAGTTGAGTAAAAGGTCACATTTTAACAGACATTTTGGGATATAATATGGTTGAGCTGGTTTCATTTCCTTTTTCATAAGTTGAAAAATCTAAAGGGTTTATTTTAAATTCAGGTTGCATCTCTACTTTTGCTTGGAGTTTATTATAGCTGAAAGACTGGGTTTTTCACTTTTTTTTTTTTTTTTTGCTTGAAACATGCATGAATAGTTTCTGATTTCTGCTCATCCAGATATTGAAGAACAATTTTAGGAAGAACCCAACTTTACTGCATTGCATCCTCAAGTTTCCTCTCCTCTCACTTCTCTTGCAGAGCTCATCCAAAATGTACATTCATGATGCTAAATACCACTTGGCAATTTTAGTTTGGTTGGAATAGAATTGCAGAATTTTGCATTTCTTAATCTTGAAAAAAGCAGATAGATATCTACACTTTTCTCCTGCATATCTAAAAATGCATCAGATTTTTCAGCAAATATTTAGTTCTCTTATTCCAGATAGCAGAAGGCATTAACCCAAAGGACGGACTACAGAGGAGGTTCTGTGTTGTAAGTTAATCTGCTGTGGAAACTATATCTGGGAGGATTTTCCTGATTCCATTCTATGTCCTAGAGGCAACCATCCTATGACTTCACAACTTGCACAGCACTGAGTGGCTCAGATAGGAATTATAACTTTTCTAGAAACTATGCTCTGTTCCAAGTGCAAAGCCATTTGCCAATTACTGATTGTTGAAGACATTATGATTTTCTCCAGTGTTGCTGCTGAATCTTAAAAAGAAAAATTACTTTTTGAATGATAACTTAATGGTGAATCAATATTTAAAGTCAAATGTATTGCTTCCATCTTCATAATCTCTGAATTAATGCATAAAACAGAAGAAAAAAGTTTTTTGTAAATATATATATACACACACACAAATACAATTTGACAAGGTCTTGAAATGTCAAAACCCAGATTCTGCTTTGGACTCAAAATTCATCAAAATTTTTCAGCAAATAAATAAAAGTAGAAAAGTCTAATAGTATAATGCATAGCCAAAAATTTAAGAAAATTTCAAACATTAAAAGGTATTTTCCTTTATTTTTTAAATGAGATAAATAATCAAATTGTTTTTGATCAATGTACCTACAAATTTTGATCTTTTGCACTGAGAATGATGAAAATATTGGAACAGTAGCAATCTAGCAAGATTATGCAGCACATGGTCAGAAATTCTATGGATATTCTCTTTTCCTGAATATTAATCAATCAATTCAACAGAATGTAAAAATTTTCAACCCTGAGGCATAGGTATAAAGCAGATGATTTTCTCAGTTCCTTCTAGCCCTTTGATTCATATGGAACAATTTAAAAATAATTTTTCTCAAATGCCCTTGAGCACATAATATTATTCTAGGATGAGTCATCTTCATTTATTGCCCTCTAATACTGTCATTACAAAAATAGCACAGGTAATGGCATATCTGAAATAATAAGCAAAAATATATTTATATATTATACATATTTTGTTATGTATTTGCATAATTTATCTTGTGTGTTAACATTTTATATGTTTAATTATAAGTATATACATTAGTTAAAATGTGTATATAAATATTAATGTTGACCATTCTTATCATACTTATTAGAAATCGTGTTCTTTTTTTATTCCAGTGACTGTAATTGTACTATGTTCCTGTATGTTTTTGTATAAATCATGTAATCACCCCATTTCATATACCATTTTAAAAGGTAATGATTCCCTTTACATTCACCATCCAACTTAGCAACCATTCATTAAATATCAAATTTTTTGTTCACCTTGTCATTTTTTAAGTACTTTGAAAATTATAGTTTTTAGCCCTCAACAGCTTATATTAGTGGTGGGTTAATTTGATATATAGTAAAAATAACCACAAATAAGAATGAGATTCAAATGAAGAGTGGAGTACTGATAAAATTTAACTGGAGCACTTAGCTTTGTAAAGGAGGTTCTATTTGAAGTGTGTATTGAAAGGTGAATAGTAAATCTGGCAGCATTGTAGTGGATGAATCAGGGAATCAAGAAATGGGAAAAATTCATGCTGAGTTAGAGGTGTTCATAGGGCATCCATGTGAAAATGTCAAAGTAAATGGTAACTGAAAATCAAGAAATAGGCCACATCTAAAGAGTTAGCGAGATATAACTAAAGAGGAAAAATGTTTTCTAGGTAGAAAAGATGTTGATTAAACTTAAAGATGCTGAGGGTAGGGGCTTAGGAAAATGATTATAATTCCCAAATGGAGGGAAGAATCACTTTAGGTGACTGAAGATGTCCATGAAGAGAAGGCATTTAAACTTATCAAAGACATTGATGGCAAGACTGTGGGGAAATTGTTGCTTATAAAATCAAAATAATGACTATTTATTGAGTTATTATTGTATGCTAGGCAGTATTTCCAGCATCTTATGGAAAATAAGTTTATATATTCTAATTCTAGGAGGTAGATACTATTATTATGTCAATTTTAAAGATAAGGATATTGATTAAGTGTAACTTGTCTTAAGTCACCCTGCTAGGAAGAGATAGAGAAATAACTTGAATGGAGGCCATCTAGAATCAGAGCTCCAATTCTATAAATAAAACATTTTATATCTTTTACTCATTTAGTTAATAATTCCCAGTCCAGTCCAATCCAATTTTTTAAACAAAATTTTGAAGGGAAAATCAAATCCTTCTCTGAGGTATTTTGTACTCTGAAAGTGAAAGTTGCTCAGTCGTGTCTGACTCTTTGTAACCCCATGAATTATACAGAGCCTCTTGAAAGTCAAACAGAAGAGTGAAAAAGTTGGCTTAAAACTCAACATTCAGAAAACTAAGATCATGGCATCTGGTCTCATCACTTCATGGCAAATAGATTGAGAAACAGAGGAAAAAGTGACAGATTTTATTTTGGGGGGCTCCAATATCACTGCAGATGGTGACCTCAGCCATGAAATTAAAAGACACTTGCCCCTTAGGAAAAAAGTTATAACCAACCTAGACAGTATATTAAAAAGCTGAGACATTACTTTGCCAGCAAAGGTCTGTCTGGTCAAAGCTATGGTTTTTTCAGTAGTCATGTATGGATGTGAGAGTTGAACTATAAAGAAAGCTAAGCACCTAAGAACTGATGCTTTTGAACTGTGGCATTGGAGAAGACTCTTGAGAGTCCCTTGAACTGCAAGGAGATCCAACCAGTCCATCCTAAAGGAAATCATTCCTGAATATTCACTGGAAGGACCGATACTGAAGCTAAAACTCCAATACTTTGGCCACCTGATATGAACAACTGATCCATTTGAAAAGACCCTTATGCTGGGAAGGATTGAAGGTGAGAGGAGAAGGGGACGACAGAGGATGAGATGGTTGAATGGTATCACCGACTCAATGGACATAAGTTTGAGAAGCTCTGGGATTTGGTGATGAACAGGGAGGCCCGGCATGCTGTGGTTCATGGGGTCGCAAAGAGTCAGACACAACTGAGCAACTGAACTGAACTGAACTACACAGTCCATGGAATTCTCCAGGCCAGAATACTGGAGTGAGTCACCTTTCCCTTCTCCAGGAGATCTTCCTAATACAGGGATCAAACCCAGGTCTCCCGCATTGTAGGCAGATTCTTTACCAGCTGAACCACAGGGAAGCATTCTGTACTCTGGGCCATCTTTATTGTCCTAAATAATGTTTAGGCTTCATCACTCCCCTCCCCCTCTTCCTAACCACCAGTCATGAATTGATTGTTCTCAGTGATGTGAGAAAATCTAGGCTCATTTATGTGATTTTTATAAAAATGTGAAAAGTATTAAAATTAACCAGATTTTCTGGATATTAATAATGTGGAAAGATTCAACATTTTCCAATTTGTGGATTTTCCACATAGTGTTTGGAAATGAATAAATAAATTGTCCATGATTTGGATTGAGGGGGATGCCCATGACATCTCAATTTCGTGTTTGTGAGAGGCTATCATTGATGTGTCCTCTTCTTTTGAAACTGATACTGTGTGTACAGTTAGAAAACACATCTAATTCTATGCCACTTGATTTTGGTATGTTATTATATTACTATTGTTTCATATTCTTACTTTTTAATAAATGAAGTCTGAATACTTTGTCAGTATTTAGCTTCCTAAGTCTCTTATTTGTATTCTCTTTATCCTAGGTTTTCTACTCTTATACTAACTTCTATCATTTTTGCTTTATTGAAAAGTTCTTAGAGCCTTGGGCTCTTCAGCCAAAAGTGTGATATGAAGCTGGAATATAAATAATATATCAGATCGACTTTACGAACTTCCACTCAATCTGGGCAAGTGACATTTATAATTTTAACAAACTGGAGCCATGGTGGAGAATGAGAGAATATCTGAAACAGGGTAAACTGCAGTTAGAAAATAGACCCAAATGCCTAAGGAAGTGTTACTTTTAATTTGACTAATCTATATAATTCAGGTTCACTGGAGGAACATTGCCTCTCAGATGCTAAAATGCACATCTGCAAAACGTTAGCACAATCTGAGCAACACCCATCCTGGGAACCCTCCCTGATTCTTATCATTTCTGCAGTGTTTTTCCTTCCAAAGAAGAACCAGTACATCAGATGTTGGAGTATTAAAATGTAGAGACACTTGCCTTTTATTTTTTANACGTTAGCACAATCTGAGCAACACCCATCCTGGGAACCCTCCCTGATTCTTATCATTTCTGCAGTGTTTTTCCTTCCAAAGAAGAACCAGTACATCAGATGTTGGAGTATTAAAATGTAGATACACTTGCCTTTTATTTTTTATTTTTTAAAATATAAATTTATTTATTTTAATTGGAGGCTAATTACTTTACAATATTATATTGGTTTTGCCATACATCAACATGAATCCGCCACAGGTATATGATCAGCACACTGTGTTAACTTTCTCAAAGTGCTTTCTTTGGAAGAATAATTCCAGTAGATGATCTATAGAGGGACAAAAAAAGCACTGTCCTGTGACCAAATTGAGTTGAGAAAAATTGAGCCCTCCTGTCTTCACAAAGCATGTTAGCATATAAAACGATCCAGGAAATCAAAGACTATGGAACATGTTCCTTCTACTCAATCTAGTATCTCCCAAGCTGATCTGAAAATGAGAAATCATTTTCTACATAGTCTTATCAAGAAAACTTCCTGTAAAATCGAGTTTTATTGATGGAACTTCTTTTGAGGTCTCTTATCCACCCCCTAAAGCACATTTTGTGCAATGCTGCAGTCTCTGATTTGCCCTGTGTTTTCTGGCACAATAGGGTTAAAAAGAAAAGTCATATTCTTCACTATTTATGTATTATTCTTATAAATTCATATTTTAGTAATAAAAAATTGACAAATCTTTGCAAAGCATCAGAGAGGTAAATTTGATTTCTTCTAAAGGCGCTGTGTTCTCGTAAAGCTTTGATGGAAACTTGCAAGAGATACGGCATTTTACCAATGCCAATACCTTTAATAAAATCTAAGAAATGCAGTCTTCTGCAATTGATACTTATATTTTTACTTTTTGATGGAAGGATATAGCATTAAAGGTCCCATTCCAATTCCTTTGCAAAATTACCAATATTAGGCTAAAGACTAAACAATATATGCATTTACAGAAAAATAATAGCATATTTATTAGATAAGTAATTTTATTATGCTTTGTATTCCCAGTGTATATCATGGAAGCTAGCAAAAAAAAAAAAAAAAAAA
>SJYV01047883.1:492665-541888 GCA_006410875.1 Neotragus pygmaeus | reverse complement strand
GGAAGAAAAAAAAAAAAAAAAAAAAAAAAAAGGCAGTCAGTAATGTGGCGTGTGTGTGTGTTCAGTCATGTCCAGCTCTTTGCAACCCCATGGAGTGTAGCCTGCCAGGCTCCTCTGTCCATGGGATTTTCCAGGCAGAATACTGGAATGGGTCACCATTTCCACCTCCAGGGGATCCTCCTTACCCAGTGATCAAACCCATGTCTCTTGTATCTCCTGCATTGGCAAGAAGATTTTTTTTTTTACCACTGAGCCACCTATGAGACCCCAATAATGTGGCACTAACAAATTAAAAGCAATAATTGTTGAGTATAAAATTGAACATATTGGCTGTGCCTTGGTCCCTGATATAAAATCCAGATATCTTTAATTCATATTTGCTTATGAAATATAAATACATTATCATTACTGATAAGCACCAGTGTCACATGAAAACTGGTTGCTTCTATTTAAATCAATTAATATTAATATCTTCCCAGTAAAAGTATAAATAGAATTCTAATGGGTGATCAAACTTATTGATTCTTCCCTTATCTTATCTTCCCTTTGTTTATCTGTTAAAGTTAAATCCCAACAGTTTTATACCAGTTTTGTGTAATGGTTCAGTTCAGTTCGGTCGCTCAGTCATGTCCGACTCTTTGCAACCCCATGAATCGCAGCACTCCAGGCCTCCTTGTCCATCACCAACTCCCAGAGTTCACTCAGACTCACATCCATTGAGTCAGTGATGCCATCCAGCCATCTCATCCTNAATACTTCTGTTAGCTTTCTTTTAAAATATATCTCACTACATTCTCTCTGCTTTAAAAAAAAAAAAATCATACCATAAGGGTTAGGAAAGTATGATTTGAGTATCAGAGTGAGTGGTCCTCACCCTAAGTGTTCATCAGGAGAGCTAAATTGCACCATCACGTAGTAATCATGCAGTGCTGGCCATTTGGCAAAAGTGCCACTCTGAATAGAGGGGCCTCCCTGAAGCACAACACTCAAAGTTGATTTCTGAGTTGTAGTTTTATTCTACAAAATATGACATATGTTGGTTTAAAAAATGAGGAAATGTTATAGAATATACCACAGAAAACACATCATGTACAATTAACCTTCCTGACTAATATTGTCTTGTTAATAGGAGTGATATCCTTGGTTTTTTCTTCATTAAATTGCTGTAGTCACTATGCTATGTAAGGACAAAATCACATAACTTTCTTTTCTTATTTTCTGAGCCTCAATACTTATTAGAAGAGAAAAAAAAGTAAAAAGCCTAATAAAGACAAAATTAAACCGCTTCTTACTTGCTCTTGATCTTTCACTTTATTTTCCATGTTCATTTCTTTTAAAACACACACAACACAAACATACACACACAGACATATCCTTGTAATAGAATGAGTAAAAACTCATATCTAAATACCAAACAATTTGGCTACTAAAGCTAAATTAGAACAGATGTTTGCAAATATTGGAAATAATTTTTATTTATATTTTGTGACTTTTCATAAAAATTATAGATTTAAATGGTCTACCTGATAATTTTTTGGAAAATATGGCAGTGAATTTAAAACACTTTTCAAAAACGTGTTTGCAGATATGGAAAGTAGATTAACTTTCCAGATATAATTTATGTATGTGTGTGTGTGTGTGTATATATATATATATATATATATATGTNTTATAGATTTAAATGGTCTACCTGATAATTTTTTGGAAAATATGGCAGTGAATTTAAAACACTTTTCAAAAACGTGTTTGCAGATATGGAAAGTAGATTAACTTTCCAGATAACATTTATGTATGTGTGTGTGTGTGTGTATATATATATATATATATATATATGTAGGGCTTCACTTATAGCTCAATTGGTAAAGAATTTGCCTGCAATGCAGGAGACCTGGGTTTGATTCCTGGGTTAGGAAGATCCCCTGGAGAAGAGAATGGCAACCCACTCCAATATTCTTGCCTGGAGAATCCCATGGACAGAGGAGTCTGCCAGACTATAGTCCATGGGGTCACAAGAGTTGGGCATGACTTAGCAACTAAACCACCACCATATATATATATACAAGGAAATTGCATGGTAATGAGATGTGTCATATGCATGACTAAAACCTTGTCTTTCACAAAACTTAGTTCAAACAAGAAGGCTATAAGTTTTGCCATAACCATTTTGTATTTTTTTGTATGTGTGTTTTATCATCGTCATCACTACTATGATCTCATGAATTGCAGGTTAGAAATGATCTATTTCTAGATTTCCTGAATTTTATCTCTTCTTCCAAATTTCTTGATTCTCTGCTATTGATGTTGTGAACAGAAATAAACATTTCAGACCCTCCCTCTGATGTTTTTATTGTCACTATCCCCTTACCGGGCAAAATAATATTTATTTGTAATATCCTATACATGTGTAGTATCCTGTACGCATGCAGTTATTTTTTCTAATAAGTTACTTTGGATTATTTGTGTCCCTTTATTGTAGAAACCATTTTTTAAAGTCTTTCCATTGTCTTTTCCATTAAGAGTTTGTACCTGTCACCAAATTCCTCTTTCTGCTCCCCATTTTAATTAAAATATTCAGCAGAGGTTTTTTCATTTGAAATAGCTTTGACTTTTACCTGATTTCATTTCAAAGTTAGTTTTGAACTCTCTTGTAAGTGTTGTCTTCCAATCAAAAATCTATAATTAATTATTTTCTCACTAAATCTATTCAACCAGATTCCTTAATAAGTTTTATTGTTACTAATGTATATGTTTCATATTTACATTAAAAACCATACCCTTACTAATTCAGTAAGTATTTACTAAGAGCTTAGCATGTGCCAGAACTTAGGATAAGGCACTGAGCATTGAACAAAACAGACAAAAGCTTCTGTCTTCGTAGAGCTTTTATTTCTGCAAGGAAAGTAGACTATAATTAATAAATAACGAATCACATAGTACATTAGATGATTAGATGGGGAAAAATTTCATTTCAGCCCAGTAGAAAGGATTTGGAATGCTGAAGCAGGAAAGATGATTTTGTAAATTAAATATGGGTGTCAGAATAGCCTCACTGAGAAGGTGACGTTTGAACAAAGATGTGAAGATGGACAGGGAGTTATCCTCACAGCTATTGGTGGAAGGACCATGCCCAGCAGGGGGCAGCAGCCAGTGCAACATCACTGATACAGAAGAGGAGAGGGAACACAGCAAGAAAGGCGAGAAAATCAGACCTGAAACAAACCCAGAGCAGGCCAGATCACTGTTTTAGGCTATAGTGAAGATTTTACATTTCTTCTTTTAAAAGATTGGGTGGGATACTGACTCTTGATCAGTATCATGGAAAATGGCTGGCTCCCAGCTCCATGATCCTTCTCCTCCTGTCAGAAATTTCTCAGGGTAGAATATCACTATGAAAAGAGTAACTTGATTTTTCAACTTATTGCTTTTCTTAGCTCCAACATCTTTCAGTACATGGAGTGAGAAAAAGGAAAAAGAAAGAAAGTCGTGAAGAACTGAAGAAAACTTGAATAAAGGAGCATATGCTTCATGTAACTTTGTGCGATTTACTGGGATATATTTTATATCATTCAATCTTCAGAACACTAAAATGCAAACATTATTTGTTTTCATTTTAACAGAAGAGTAGAATGAAGTTCAAAGAGGTTGAATAAGTTGCCTAAAATCACACAGCCAGGAAAGCTTTCTTTAAAATCAAGAAGAGAAAGCAGCATTATTAATTCTGGTAAAAAAAAAATTACAAGAATATTAATGAAAGATAGGTTACGAGCATGTAAGAAAAGATAGAAAATCAGAATATAGAAGTTTGTGATGTGTTAGGTCTGTGGTCTCCATCTTCTATACATCCAAGATTCAGTTCTAGTTTTAAAAGGGGAATAAATAAACAAAAACTCAAGGCCAGTCCTATTTTTTGTTACCTCGTCTTCCTAATGCATTCTGCCAGAACCCTAATTCTGTTGTTTTATCCCTCTCCAGTTTTTTGCACAAGTCTTGCTTCCAGAGTCTAATTGTATATTTGCTGAGTTGAAATGAAGTGAAGCAATATTCTGCTTTCCACTGGCTCCTTGAGTCTTTGCCTATCTAAGCAACCCACTTCATTCAGTGCCTCCTATCTCATTAGACCCTCTGAGTCATGGTTTTCCTGCTCAGACAAAGAACTTTTACTCCGCTCTTTGGGATTCAAACATGAGCCTAACTAAGTGCTGCTGGATTCATGGTTTCCATACAGTTCTCCTCATACCAGATGGTTCAGGTTCATGGCTCTTTGCTTTGTTACACTTTGCCCTATTCTGGTGCATCTCTTTTTTTTATTTTTTTTAACTTATTTTATATTGGAATATAGTTGATTAGCAACATTGTGTTAATTCAAGGTGTACAGCAAAGTGATTCAGTTATACATATACATGTATCTATTCTTTTTCAAATTCTTTCTCCATTTAAGTTGTTGCAGAGTATTGAGCAGAGTTCCCTGTGCTATACAGTAAGACTTTGTTGGTTACCTATTTTAAATATAGCAGTGCTTCTTTCTAATTTTATTCCTTGTTTGTGCAGTTTCTTCCTAACTTTTCACACTAATAAGGCTTCATACCCTACCAGCAGCTCTCAGAGCATTTCCCACTATTTAACATAAACCAACATTCTGCTCAAGCAGACTTAGGACTGGATCCTACACATTTGAAATGAAATCATTCTTGCCTCTGAACCTATTTCCCTTGTCACTAAGAGGAAATACTTTCCATGAAAGTAATTCCTTTCTTTCAGACTGCACGAGTCTTGCTTTTCTCTCAGAAATCTTCACTGAGTAGTTCATTTAATGTCTAGTACATGTAATAGTTTATGCCATGCCATGCTAATTTGCTTCAGTTGTGTCTGACTGTCTGCAACCCTATGGACTGTAGCCCTCCACACGCCTCTGTCCATGGAATTCTTCAGGCAAGAATACTGGAGTGGGTTACCATGCCCTCTTCCAGAGGATCTTCCCTTCCCAGGAATTGAATCTGCATCTCTTATATCTCCTGCATTGGCAGGAGGGTTCTTCACCACTAGTACCACCTGGGAAACCCACATGTAACGTTTTACCAAAAATCTGACTGTTCTTTTAATCTTTTTTTTTATGCTTATGTAACTTCTGAAGCATGTTTATCTCAGGATATTGAATATAGTTCCCTGTGCTATACAGTATGACCTTGTGATTTATCTATCCTCTATATATTAGTTACATATGCTAATCCCAAGATCCCAGTCCTTGCCTCCCTCATCTTCCTCTCCCTTGGCTACCAGAATGCTGTCCTCTATATCTGTAAATCTGTTTTTGTTTTGTAAATAGGTTTATTTGTGTCATATTTTAGATTCCACATCTGTGATATTATATGATATTTGTCTTTCTCCTTCTGACTGACTTCACTTTATATGATAATCGCTAATTGTATCCATGTTGCTGCAGATGGCATTCTTTGTTATTTTTATGGCTGAGTAATATTCAGTTGTCTATACGTACCACATCTTCATCCATTCATCTGTCCATTGATATTTAGGCTGTTTCTATGCCTTGACTATTGTGAATAGTGCTGCTATGAACATAGGGGTGCATATATATTTTTGAAGTATAGTTTTATCTGGGCTTCCCTGGTGGCTCAGAGGTTAAAGCATCTGCCTGCAATGCAGGAGAAGTGGGTTTGATCCCTGGGTCCGAAAGATCCCCTGGAGAAGGAAATGGCAACCCACTCCAGTATTCTTGCCTGGAGAATCCCATGGATGGAGGAGCCTGATGGGCTACAGTCCATTGGGTTGCAAAGAGTCGGACACAACTGAGCGCTTCACTTCCACTTTCACTTTATCTGGGCAGATGCCCAGGAGTCCGATTGTTGGATCATACGGTGATTCTATTTTTTAGTTTTCTGGAGAACCTCCACACTGTTTTCCACAGTGGCTACACCAGTTTATATTCCCATCAACAATGGGAATCAACAATGGGCTTCCCTTTTCTCTATGCTCTCTCTGGCATTTGTTATTTGTAGACTTTTTGATGGTGACCATTCTGAGTGGTATGAAGTAGTATCTCATTGTTGTTTTGATTTGCATTTTTCTAATAATTAGTGATATTGAGCATCTATTCATATGCCTCTTGCCCATCTGTATGTCTTCTTTGGAAAATGTCTATTAAGGTTGTCTGCCCATTTTTGATTGGTTGTGTTTTGTGTTGTTGTTGAGCTGTGTGACCTGTTTGTGTATTTTAGAGATTAAGCCCTTGTCTGCTGCATCACTCACAAATGTTTTCTCTTATCTGTGAGTTGTCTTTTGTATTTGTTATGGTTCCTTTGCTGTGTAAACACATAAATTTTATTAGGTCCCACTTGTTTATTTTTGTTTTTAATTTTGTTGCCTTGGGAGACTGACCTAAGAAACCAATGATACAATTTATATCAGAAAAGATTTTGCCTATTCTCTCTTCTAGGAGTTTTATAGCATCATGTCTTATGTAGATATTTGCTACATTTGTATGCCAAGGATTTCTTCTTTCTCTTTTGGTTATAGAAGTCACTTCTTGGAAGGAACTCTCTTAGGTGGCCATGTGTGCTGACTTCTGATGTCAAATGTCTGCGTTCTTGATACTAGCCCTTAACTTTGGACTCTTCAATTACCTAAATCAGTAAAACTTTTTTTTGGTTTAACTATTTTAAACCGAGTTTCTGTCACTTTGAAAGAAAAGAATGGTGGATAAAACAGTTTTTACATGGTAACCAGTAAAGCAAAAACTCATTGTATTAGTGGAATGAGCAAAGCAAAATCAAAAAACTCTCTCTTTCTCCTATTTATACCAGAACTCTATGGGGGGAAAAAATATCCATACCTTATTACTTGTAAAAGGTAAAAACAAACAAACAACAACAACAAAAAACAGTCTGGATTTCACAGACCAAAACATTACAGTTAATATTTGACAGTAACAGCTACACTTAAATTTAAGGATCATGTAAGCACTCTCAAAGTTTTCTAAGTACTAACTCCAATAACTCAACAGTGGTAATTTGTCATTCAGCATCCTTTCCAAACATCAGTAATGAGAAACTATCTTTGATCAGTTCTTCAGCACAACTTCACTCATTGAAGTTAGCATTTTTATTAATATTTTTTCAGTCATACTACTGACAGATATAAGCACAACTATACACACACAGAGAGAGAAAGAGAGAGAAAGAGAGCCGGAGAGAGAGAGAAGTACAGAGAGAGACAGAAACAAAGACAGAAACAGACAGAGAGATTCTGAGCAAATAAAGTCAGTTCTTGTATCACTGAAGAGCAGCAGTAGCACAGACCTCATTTAGCATATCATATTATCCTATTCAAGCTTCAAAACATATACTAGAAACTGTGCCGTAATCCAAGATGGATTATGAAGTATATCAAAGAAAGGAAGAAAGGATGGCGAGTTTAGATCCCTCAGAGTATTTTCAAAAGCAATAATAATGATAACAATAAAATCCCAGCCTACAGAGATTTGCAATAGTGGACTATGGTAATGAATTCTGCAGAGATCCTGAGAAAACTAACATTGCGTTTTGAATAGTCTGTTTTGTTTGTTCTTAATTTTGAGATACAGTTACTTAAAACAGAAAATGATTGATATTAAGTTCAGTATATTTTCTTCACTTACGATGCAACCACATGTTCGTAAAACATAAGTAGAAAACTAAAAAGGCCATCAAATTAATTGATGGTTAATATTGTAGCTAACACATCCCTTTAAACTTCTTCATTTGGGATGGAATTTAAATCCTCAGGCTATACACAAAGAAAAGTAGTAAAGTGAGGAATCTATAACTATAAAGAAAATGAAAGTGAAAGTCACTCAGTCATGTCTGACTCTTTGCAACCCCATGGACTATACAGTCCATGGAATTCTCCAGGCCAGAATACTGGAGTGGGTAGCCATTCCCTCCTCCAGGGGTTCTTCCCAACCCAGGGATGAAACCCAGGTCTCTTGCATTTTAGGCAGATTCTTTACCAGCTGAGCCGCCAAGGAATCCCAGGTGGGTAACATAAAACTCATCAAATAGAAATGGATGGAATACGTAGTGAGGAGATGGTCATGCAAAGAAAATACCATCTACATAAAAGACCTGGTATAGATACTTGTGTACCTAGAAGATCGAGCATAAAGTCTGGCACATATTAAAATTTAGCCTTTATAATTTGTTGGTACTCCTGTGAGCTGTCTGAGGATGTTTTGAAAATATTGTGACTTTATGTCTAGGCAAGAAGAAATAGAGATCAGATTTCATCTCCTGCTGATGCACTAAAAAGTTGGCAAAATATGGGATACAGAAGTTTTAGACACTAGGGAATTAAGAATGATGATTGCTCAGAAAGAAAATACAGAAGAAAAGCCCTCTAGTTGCCTAGTTAGCTACTGCTCTGAGAAGGAACCAGGCTGAGGTGTAGGAAGGTGAAACTCAAGCAGCACCTGGTGGACTCACTGAGGGGCAAAGCTGAAGCCAAAAGTCCAGGGAATCTCCACAGGACAGAATTCCATAGAAAGCTAGAAAGGAAAGAAGGATAGAGAGGAAGATAAAGGGAGAACACTTTAGAGATCTGCAGAGCATCTTCCTTAAGTATTTGTACACTTAGCATAAACACAGGAAGAAAACCACCTGAGACTGTACAAAGAATCACCAACAAGGATAAGACTGTACCTTGGTGTAGTGGGGAATAATTAAACCCAGACTAAGCACTCTGCTGGTCCCACCTATATAATCTTAAAAGCAAGAATTAAACAAAACAAAACAAAAAACTGTTTTCAAGAAACTTAAATACATCCAAGCTCAAGAATATTTATAGGAATACAAAAGTATCTAGCAATCAGTCAAATAAAAATAACAATGAATCCTATCCAATAATAAAATTGCCAGGCATGCAAAGAAGCAGAAAAAATGTGACCCATAAGAAGGAGATAAATCAATTAATCAAAACTGATCCAGAATTGACACAGATGTTGGAATTACCAGATAAAGTGTTAAACAGTTTTTAACATCTGTATTTCATATGTCTAAAAAGTTAAAAATACAGAATATACCTGTATCCCTATCTGTGTATCTTTGTATTTATCTACCTATCCATCCATTTATCTATATTTTTAAAAGACCCTAAATTGACTTCTACAAATGGAAACTACACTATATGGTACAAAAAAACATGCTAAATGCAATTAAAGTTGGCTATATTGCACAAAAATATTAATAAACTTTAATATATAGTCATAGAACCATCTAAAATGAAACCAAGTGAATTTTTAAAATTAATAGGTTAAATAAGCTTTGGAATAACTGCACACAGCCTAATCTCTTTGTAAGTGGAGTCCCCAAAGGAAAGAGTGATAAGTATTAGGAAAGAGGGGAAAATGTTATGAAATTAAGGACTTTATGATGAAAAGCTTTCTAAACTATAAGCTCAGTGAAATGTTTTCCCTTCTGACACCAAATAAGTGTGATCTTTTCTAAGACCACCAGTTCTCTGACAGTAAGTAGATATTTAACAATCAATCCTGACACTATCAGAAGTTAGCGTTTGATCCCACAAGTGGGTTCAGTCCTGCATGACTTCCTTCCACTTCAGGCATCTATCACAAGTCCCAGGTAACCTGTGCTTCTGAATGACTGGCTATAAGTTTGAGATTCCTATGACCCCCTCCTCAGATTCAGATCAACTAACGAAACTTAGAAGGCAACTTTACTTACGGTTATGGTTTATTATAGAGGATACAAATGAACAGCTGGACGAAGAGGTACCCGGAAGGGTGCTGCACACAGGAGGATTTGACCCCATGGAGTTGAGGGACATGACCCTCCCAGAACGCAGATGTGTTCACTGATCTGAAAGCTTTCTGAACCCCGTGATTTAGGGTATTTCATGAAAGTTTCATTATGTAGGCATGGCTGATTAAATCACTGGCAATTGACAATTAGCTCAATCTCCATACTAGTTCCCTTTCTGGTAGTTGAGAGGTGAGACTGAAAGTTCCAATTTTTTAACCAATTTTTTGTTTGGTCTTTCTGATGACCAGCTTCCATCCTAAAGAAATCTAAGGGGTCTACCAAGAGTTGCTCCATTACTGGGAACAAAAGACATTCCTAGCACCTTTAATCCCTTGGGAAAGTCCAAGGGTTTGGGGAGCTTCGTTCAAGGAACAGGGGACAAAGACCAAATATCTTTCTATTATACCACATTCAGAGACCAAAAGTGTTCAACAATATTCAAGCCGAAGGAAGATGAAAAAACCCTACAACAATGAACACCACCAACAAATGGCTAAAATATAGTGAAATTAAAATCTTAATAGCATTTAGGTAAATGGACAGTTTAAAAAGGAGAGCAAAGATAAAGACAGCATATATTTTTGAAGAACTGTGCAGGAAAGAGTATGATTCTATTCATATAAAACAGTAAGTATAAACTAGTGTACATGAAAAGCAGTATTCCTGGGATGTGGACACACATGGGAGAGCAGGGGAGAAGGATTACAAAGGTACATGGGGCCACTTTTGAAGGTAATGGATATACTCATTATCTTGACTGAGGTGATGGTTAAATGGGTGTATTCATATCTTAAAACTTGGGAATTGTATCTCAGTGAGTGCAGTTTTTATTGGAAAAGACCCTCGTGCTGGGAAAGATTGCAGACAGGAAGAGAAGGGAACGACAGGATGAAATGGTTGGATGGCATCACCGACTCGATGGACATGAGTTTGAGCAAACTCCAGGAGTTGGTAATGGACAGGGAAGCCTGATGTGCTGCAGTCCATGGGGTCACCAAGTGTCGGACATGACTGAGCAACTGAACTGAATGCAGTTTATTATATGACTGCTATATCTGAAGAAAAATGTTAAAAATAAAGCAAAACATGCATTAAGTGGCCATTTTTTCTTCTAATTCATACAACATGAGGGAAAATATATTGTTCTTGTATTTTATAGATAATTGCAGAAATCAAGCAGTTTTAAAAAGATTTTCCCATGGCTTAAAAAAAAAAAAAACTACCTACTTTAATGGCCACTTACTTGTATTATTCCTTCCTGTCATAGACAATATGAGAAAATTCTAAAAGATCTTTCTGATTATAGGAAATAAAAATTCCAGGCATATTATTATACAAAACATTATATTCAATGAAAAATTAACTAATGACAGGGATAATATGCTGTTTCTTAAATCCCTGAATGTAATTCAATTTTATTCAATAAAGAACTGAATTAACTTCAAAAAGTTGTATAAATAATTGAGGAAAAATTAATGGTTTATCATATTTATGAAAATGGGAAAACATATTGCAAAGCATAGGAAAGAGAAGAGGTGGCCTAAGCACAAGAGAAGGAGAAAGGAAGGAAACCAATATGTAAAATGTATAAATGCTGATCATGCTTACTGAAGGAGAATTTAAATTTGCAGATAATTGAGACCATCATCATCTCACTGTTTCCACATTTATTGCCTACTAATTAATCTTCCTTCTTCTACTCATGGTGCCTCAATTCATTCTCCAGACAGAAGCTGGAGTGACTATTTTAAAACATAAGTCAAGTAGTATTACTTCTTGGTTGAAAACTTCCTCCAATGGCATCTCATTATACTTAGAATAAAATGAAAAACCCCTTCCCTGGCAAAAACCCATATATGAACTGACTTCTTTTCTCCACTCTCATCTCATGCTTATGTTCTTTATCGGCCTCCTTTCTGTCCCTCAAACCTGCCATTCTCGTTCCTGCCTGGGAGCTATGACACTAATTGTCCCCTTTGACTCTGTCATTCTCTCTCTTGTCTTTACATGGGTAACTCCTCCATGACATTAAGGACTCAGCTTAAATGGCCTTTTGTGACCATCAAATGCCACTGTTTGAGTGACAAGGCAATCACTCTCCATCATATTACTTTACTTCATTGATTCTCAACTGGGGAAAAGTACATCTCCTCAAAAGGGATTTGGAAATGAGTGGGGGATTTTTTGAGATAGGTATATGACCTTACTAAAATCTAGTGGATAGAGGCCAAGGATTTCCTAAACACCCCACAGTGTAAAAGACAGCACCCTCCCACACAAAGAATTACATAGGCCAAAATACTAGAAGTACCAAATTTCAGAAAGTGTGCTCTATTTTAATTATCTGTCCATCATGTATAATAACTTTATATTCTCTTCTGCATTTACTTTTTTTTCTTTCACTTTTCATACCTTGGTAGACTAAAAAATGTAATGGGAACAGGAACAGTAGCTAGGTTGCTTCTTCTTACATTCCCATTTCTTAAAAGTAATGACTGTCCCAGAATGTTTTATTGATAAGTGTTTACTGAATGACTGAATGCCACCTATATTTTCCTTTAAAAGCATTCTAAAGGACTAGCTGAGTATTTCTGCAAGTGACCTCCATCATCAACTTAGACATGTTTTCCCCAGAGTACGATTTAAGACTAAAGGGCAGGGGAATCAACTTTTATAAATTTTAAAATAGAAAAATGGTGTCAATAGCAGAAATCTTCAAGAAATGAAAACTGTCAAGCATATGTGATTTTAAAGTTAAATATATTTCATAACCTGGAAATAAATCTGCCCTCTCAAATCTCTGGCATGATTGATATTTGTGTTTAAACATGCAAAGTTGTTGCAACTCTGATTTTCCCTCTGTCATGCTATAAATGATTTAACATTTTATCTAATCTGACTTGTTTTCACTATTGTATTTGAAAACACATTGCAGTGCTAGCCGATTGTTTTCTGAAGAAATGACTTTTGACCTCATCAGTTCAGTTCAGTTCAGTAGCTCAGTCGTGTCCGACTCTTTGCAACCCCATGAATCACAGCACGCCAGNTTAGCAGCAACATATCATATCAGTCATGCATATATGTGAATAATTTGCATACTGCTCTCTGATTTAGCTTATATAGACACAATCACTTACAATTTCAAACTTTTTTTTCTTTCCTGTTGCATAGAGATGTCATTCATGGTATCAATATATTATACCACTCTTATTGAATCAGCATGTTATATCACCTGTTTGTTTTAATGCTTATTTATTTCTGGCTATGCTGGGTCTTGCGGGCTTTTCTCTAGTTGCAGCAAGCAGGGGCTACTCTCTAGCTGTGGTGCATGAGCTTCTCATTACAATGGTTTCTCTCACTGCAGAGCACAGGCTCTATGTAATATGGTCTTCCGTAGTTGCGGCTCCTGGTCTCTAGAACACTGGCTCCGTGGTTGTGGTGTACAGACTTAGTTGTCCCCCAACATGTAGGATCTTCCCAGATCAGGCGTTAAACCCATGTCTCAAATTGTGGCAGGTAGATTTTTACCACTGAGCCACCAGAGAAGCTCTCATTACCTATTTTATATCACAATATATTTCTTTATACATGGTCATAATGTTGTACCATGGAAACAGTTGAAATATTTGTTTTAAAACTTTGTTATTAAATATAATTTCTGATCATTTTTTCTCATTCAATATGGTTGTCATTTTCTTATTTCCTTTTCTCACCATTTAATAATATCAAATAATCAAAAGGAGAGTGATTATATTCTACTATGTACATATTATCACGACTGCCTTTTCAGTTGAGCTTTCTTTTTCTTAGTGAATGAATGCTATGTGAGATTTAGCCATCATGTGAAGCACATGATCTTTTATGGATGTATGAAATTATATTTTATAGAACTAGAAAATTTTGAATTCTAAGTACTCTAAATTATCTTCCTTTATCACTTTGGTCATGACAATTCAGAAATAATGGGGCTTATATAATCTGTCCAGAAATATTTGAAAGATATAGGAATGCAATGATGATGGAAGGTTTTTCCATTGCTGCAAGTTGAGGTCATCAGAAGTTGATGGCAACAATTGTTTTGCCTCTGTTTTTAGATATTAGTTTTGGATCCACCAAGAAGAAGTTACAATATATTAAATATACATGGGGTGGCAATTGCAGTGATGGTCAAACTCTAGGCAATTTATTACTTTGTACTTTCATTTTTGCTTTCATTCTATTTCTCTTTCAATCATCTATCTTTCATTTTATAAGGTAACAAATGTAATGAACAATTAATATATGTTAATAAGCCAGAAGGACTTCCCTGGTGGCTCAGATGGTAAAGCATCTTGCTTACAATGAGGGAGACCTGGGTTCGATCCCTGGGTTGGGGAGATANTTTCATTTTATAAGGTAACAAATGTAATGAACAATTAATATATGTTAATAAGCCAGAAGGACTTCCCTGGTGGCTCAGATGGTAAAGCATCTTGCTTACAATGAGGGAGACCTGGGTTCGATCCCTGGGTTGGGGAGATACTCTGGAGAAGGAAATGGCACCCCACTCCAGTACTCTTGCCTGGAAAATCCCATGGACAGAGGAGCCTGGTAGGCTACAGTCCATGGGGTGGCAAAGAGTCGGACACAACTGAACAACTTCACTTTCACTTTCAATAAGCCAGAACTTTCTAAGTTACTGGCTGTAATGAGAGTAGGGCGTTAAGAATAGAACTTTTTCATTGAGCTTCATGTATTGGTTCATGTTCAAAAACGGCTAACCAAAGACTTTTGCAGAAACCAAAGGCTTAACATGTTAAGGGATAAAAACATAAAGAAGTTTAAAAAAAATTTTCCCCAGAGAGTGGCACAATTTTATTTTCCCCAATTATTTTCCATAAAGCTTATAACTTAAACTTTTAGTTTATTCCTTTTCACAGCACTAGCTTCAACAATGAGGTAAACAATACTTTTTACAGAAAATGTTGTGTTTTTTTTTTCCCTTCAATTTGGCTGAAGTTCTGTAAGAGGGAGGGATCAAAGTATTGTACATATAGGCAGACTCTTAACCATATAGAAAGAGATAATTCATTTACTGAGAAGAAAATTGGTTATAAAAATAAAGAAAAATATAACGGATACAAAAATGAAATAATGAAAAGATCACAGCTGCTTTGATTTCTTTTACATGTTACAAGTGTTATTAAACAGAAAACTGCATTATAAAAAATGACCGGCTCTTACATACATCTTGCAATAATTTACATGATGTTTGGAGATAAATACTGGAAATAAATAGTTGGAATTTGTTAATAAAATAGAATTGAAGGCAATGTGTCAAATTGCTAGCATTTTAAATACAAATAATGTATTCTAAGAGACAAGATTTGTCATTTACTGCTTCATATATGATATTTGTATTAGTTTATTAAAGCTGTCATAACAAAATACCCCTACTGGGCGGCTTAAAAGAAATTTACATTCTCAGTTTTGAAGCTAAAAATTCAAGATCAAAATGTTGGTAAAGTTGGTTTTTCTGAGGTTCATGAGGAAACTGTTTCAAGCTTCTCTCCTTGGCTTATAGAGTCAACCTTTCTATATGTCTGTTATTTGTCATCCCTTTGCACTTCTCTGTGTCCAAATGTCTTCTTCTCTTTTTATAAAGACACAAGTCATGCTGGTTTATGGTCCACTCTAATGATTTCACTTTAGCTTAATTGAAGACTTTCTTTTAAAACCTTATCTACATTATGAAGCACTGGGTGAAGGAGGTGATTATTATAATACTACAACATATGAATTTTGGGGATTAAACAGTTTAGTCCATAATATTCCATGATGTTGGTCAAAAAACATCTATTGAAGTATTTAGATTTCTTTCTGAAACCGAAGCATTTTAGATATTAGGTGCAACTTAAAAAAAAATAGTGGTAGATTGAATCTTTCAACTTGATGAAGATTATTAAAATTATATAGACACACAGGAGAGAGATGGCACAAAATTAGGATTAGCTCTACAGATCTACAGAGGCACTAGGCTGTTTTACATAAGAGAGAAGACAAGACTGAGGTTTACTCAACAAAAGTAATACTAGGAACAAAAGAATTCCTATTTTTCAGATGCAAAAATAAGCAACAAATATACTGAAACATGTAAAGCCATTGAGTGAGTTATAGGCATAGGAGAAGTATAAACAATATTTTTCAAGACCCAGCTGAACTTTCTCTTAACTGCAGCTATTGTTATTTGGAAAAATAGTTTTATTAAGCTACAGTATATATAGACTAGTGCATTCAGGTAACTTATAATACTTTCAAATGGAACATAATAGAGGTTTCACATGGTGCAGATCAATAACATATGGCTCCATTCAGAAAGACAGTAAATAATGCATTGCTAGTAATAGATTCAGCCTGGTCAGAACAGAACCTAGCTGCAAATAGCCATATAAACAGTAACAGCTTGTTCCTTTGCAGGCACTTTCATTTCATAATTTATCCTCCTTGAAGAAGGTGTGTGTGTTAGAGGCAGTTAGGGTGAAGGAGGAGGAGGGGTAAATCTTCCCCCGAATCATGTACAATATGTTATTTTGCTTCTCTTTTTGTGATTTGAATTTTGAAAGGAAAACAATGACTAAACTTGTCATTGAAAACTGAATCTCTTAGTTTCTGGGCTGTATTGAGTGAATATGATCTCCACCTGACAGGAATAGGCATATGTGTTGTGTCTTCCACTTTAAACTGCTTTTTCGACTCTGTAATCTTTGTGTGTGTGTGTGTGTGTGTGTGTGTGCATTCAGTTGTGTCTGACATTTTGAGACCCCATTGACTATAGCCCACCAGGTTCCTCTGTCCATGGCATTTTCCCAGCAAGAATACTGAGTGGGTTGCCAATTTCTCCTCCAGGGGATCTTCCTGACCTAGGAATCAAACCTGAATCTCTTGCATTGGCAGGCAGATTCTTTACCACTGAGCCACATGGGAAGTCTGTAGGCTTTGGGTAAGAAAAAAAATTAAGTTATGAGCTCACACAACAGAATACTTACCTCTTAAATACAAACACTCTAGGCATTAAATGACATGTCATAAATTTGATCTTATTTTTATTAATGTTTTATCAATAAAAATTTTTGTTTTAATTTTTTTGCACAGGACTTTATGCATTTTCTCATAGTCAATGCTCATAATGACTCTATGAAATACATATTGTCTTCTTTGTTTATATAAGGAAACTGACCCCAAGAGAGGTTAAAACCATTACCCAAAATCACACAAAACCCAATAAATCTACTCTGAAGTCCACATTTTATTTTTATCTATTATTGTTATATAATCTCTCCTTTTTTCTAACAAGTACATCCATATGAACACATTCATTTAAGTACAGTGGATTTACAGTGTTGTGTCAGCTTTTGATGCACAGCAAAGTGGTTCAGTCATACATATACATGTATATATTATTTTTCATGTTCTTTTCCATTATGGTTTGTTACAGTATATTGAATATAGTTTCTCATGCTATAAAGTAAGACCTTGTTGTTTACCTGTTTTATATATAGTAGTGTTTATCTACTAATCCCAAACTCCAATTTTGTCCTTTCCACATCCTCTTTCTGTTTTGATAACCATAAATTCATT
Source organism: Neotragus pygmaeus (assembly GCA_006410875.1). Classification (NCBI taxonomy): domain Eukaryota; kingdom Metazoa; phylum Chordata; class Mammalia; order Artiodactyla; family Bovidae; genus Neotragus; species Neotragus pygmaeus. The sequence goes on along the minus strand of SJYV01047883.1, from coordinate 524,462 downwards.
ATCTATGTCTGTGAGTCTGTTTCTCTTTCATAAATTAGTTAATTTGTGCCATATTTTAGAGTCCACATAGAGGTAATATAATGTGATATTTCTCTTTCTTTGCCTGATCAGTTAGTATGGTAATCTCTAGGTCCATCCATCTTGCCAAAAATGGCATTATTTCATTCTGTTTTGTGGCTGAGTAGTATTCCATTTGTACATATACCATATATTCTCCACCCATTCATTTGTCAATGGACATTTAGGTTACTTCCATGTTTGACTATTCTAAATAGTACTTCTATGAACATCGGAGTGCATATATCTTTTTGAGCTAGAATATTCTCCAAATATATGCTCAGGAGTAAGATTACTGGATCATATAGTAATTCTATATTTTAGTTTTCTGAAGAACATCCACACTGTTGTCCACATTGCCTATACCAACCTACATTCCCACCAATGCAATAAGTTTCCATTTTCCCCACATTCTCTTCCGCTTTTGTTACTTGTAGAGTTTTTGATGATGCAATTCCAGACCTCAATAAGGTGGTACCTCATTATAATTTTGATTCAGTTCAGTATACTCAGTCATGTCCGACTCTTTGCAACCCCATGTACTGCAGCACACAAGGCTTCCCTATCCATCACCAGCTCCCAGAATTTACTCAAACTCATGTCCATTGAATCAGCGATTCCATCCAACCATCTCATCCTCTGTTATCCCCCTCTCCTCCCACCCTCGATCCCTCCCAGCATCAGGGTCCTTTTGAATAACTCAATTCTTCACATCAGATGGCCAAAGTTTTTAAGTTTCAGCTTCAGCATCAGTCCTTCCAGTGAATATTCAGAACTTATTTATTTTAGAAGGGACTGGTTGGATCTCCTTGAAGTCCAAGAGACTCTCAAGAGTCTTCTCCAACATCACCGTTCAAAAGCATCAATTCTTCAGCACTCATTTCTTTATAGTCCAACAGTCACATCCATACAAGACCACTGGAAAAATCATAGCTTTGATTAGAGGGGCCTTTTTTGGCAAAATAATGTCTCTGATTTTTAATATGCTGGAGCAACATAGCAGCAGCAGCAGCAGGTTGGTCATAACTTTCCTTCCAAGGAACAAGCATTTCTTAATTCCATGGCTGCAGTTACCATCTGCAGTGATTTTGGAGCCCAAGAAAAATAAATTCTGTCACTGTTTCCACCTTTTCCCCATCTCTTTCCCATGAAGTAACTGGACTGGATGCCATGATCTTCATTTTCTGAATGTTGAGTTTTAAGCCAACTTTTTCACTCTCCTTTCACTTTCATCAAGAGGCTTTTTAGTTCTTCGTTTTCTGCCATAAGGGAGGTGTCATCTGCATATATGAGGTTATCAATATTTTTCCCGGCAATCTTGATTCCAGCTTGTGCTTCTTCCAGCCTAGCATTTCTCATGAGTACTCTGCATATAAGTTAAATAAGCAGGGTGACAATNTGCCATGATCTTCATTTTCTGAATGTTGAGTTTTAAGCCAACTTTTTCACTCTCCTTTCACTTTCATCAAGAGGCTTTTTAGTTCTTCGTTTTCTGCCATAAGGGAGGTGTCATCTGCATATATGAGGTTATCAATATTTTTCCCGGCAATCTTGATTCCAGCTTGTGCTTCTTCCAGCCTAGCATTTCTCATGAGTACTCTGCATATAAGTTAAATAAGCAGGGTGACAATCTACAGCCTTGGCATACTCCTTTCCCTATTTGGAACCAATGTGTTGTTCCATGTCCAGTTCTAAATGTTGCTTCCTGAATGCACACAGATTTCTCAAGAGGTAGTCAGGTGGTCTGGTATTCCCGTCTCTTTCAGAATTTTCCACAGTTTGCTGTGATCCACACAGTCAAAGGCTTTGGCATAATCAATAAAACAGAAATAGACATTTTTCTGGAACTCTATGGCTTTTTTGATGATCCAACGGTTGTTGGCAATTTGATCTCTGGTTCCTCTGCCTTTTCTAAAACCTGCTTGAACATCTGGAAGTTCACGGTTCACGTATTGTTGAAGTCTGGCTTGGAGAATTTTGAACATTATTTTACTATCATGTGAGATGAGTTCAATTGTGCAGTAGTTCGAGCTTTCTTTGGCATTGCCTTTCTTTGGGATTGGAATGAATACTGACCTTTTCCAGTCCTCTGGCTACTTCTGAGTTTTCCAAATTTGCTGGCATATTGAGTGCAGCATTTCACAGGATCATCTTTCAGGATCTGAAATAGTTCAACTGGAATTCCATCACCTCCAATAGCTTTGTTCGTAGTGATGCTTTCTAAGGCCCACTTGACTTTGCATTCCAGGATGTCTGTGTCTAGGTGAGTGATCATACAATCATGATTACCTGTGTCATGAAACTCTTTTTTGTATAGTTCTTCTGTGTTTTCTTGCCACCTCTTCTTAGTGTTGCAGCCATGAAATTAAAAGACACTTACTCCTTGGAAGGAAAGTTATGTCCAGCCTAAACACAATATTGAAAAGCAGAGACATGACTTTGTCAACAAAGGTCTGTCTAGTCAAAGCTATTGTTTTGCCAGTGGTCATGTACGGATGTGAGAGTTGGACTATAAAGAAAGCTGAGAACCAGAGGATTGATGCTTTTGAAATGTGGTATTGGAGAAGACTCTTGAGAGTCCCTTGGACTGCAAGGAGATCCAACCAGTCCTTCCTAAAGGAGATCAGTCCTGGGTGTTCATTGGAAGGACCGATATTGAAGCTAAAACTCCAATACTTTGGCCACCTGATGCAAAGAGCTGACTCATTTGAAAAGACACTGATTCTGGGAAAGATTGAGGGCAGGTGGAGAAGGGGACAACAGAGGATAAGATGGTTGGATGGCATCGCTGACTCAATGGACATGGGTTTGGGTGGACTCCAGGTGTTGGTGATGGACAGGGAGGCCTGGCGTGCTGCAGTTCATGGGGTCACAAAGAGTTGGACACGACTGAGCAACTGAACTGAACTGAACTTCTAAATATCTTCTGCTTCTGTTAGGTCCATACCATTTCTGTCCTTTATTGTGCCCATTGTCGCATGAAATGTTCCCTTGGTATCTCTAATTTTCTTGAAGAGATCTCTAGTCTTTCCCATTCTATTATTTTCCTCCATTTTTTTGCACTGATCACTGAGGAAGCCTTTCTTATCTCTCCTTGCTATTCTTTAGGAATCTGCATTCAAATGAGTTTATCTTTCCTTTTCTCCTTTGCTTTTCTCTTCTATTCTTTTCACAGCTATTTGTAAGGCCTCCTCAGACAGCCATTTTGATTTTTTACATTTCTTTCTTGGGGATGTTCTTGATCCCTGCCTCCTGCACAGCATCATGAACCTCTCTCTGTAGTTCTTCAGGTGCTGTCTCTATCAGTTCTAATTCCGAATCTATTTGTCACTTCCACTATATGCTGCTGCTAAGTCACTTCAGTCGTGTCCGACTCTGTGTGTCCCCATACATAATCATAAGGAATTTGATTTAGGTCTTACCTGAATGGTCCTTACTTTCTTTAATTTATGTCTGAATTTGGCAATAGGAGTTCATGATCTGAGCCACAGTCAGCCCCCAGTCTTGTTTTTGCTGACTGTATAGAGCTTTTCCATCTTTGGCTGCAAAGAATATAGTCAGTCTGATTTCTGTACTGACCGTCAGGTGATGTCCATGTGTAGAGTCTTCTCTTTTGATTAGCATTTCTCTAATATTTAGCAATGTTGAACACCTTTTCATGTGCCTATTGGTCATTCATGTTTCCTTTAGAAGTGTCTGTTTAAATCTTCTGTGCATGGTTCAACTGGGTTGTTTGTTTTCTGGTGTCGAATTATATGAGCTGTTTGTAGATTTTGGAAATTAAGCCCTTCTTGGTTGCTTCATTTGCAAATATTTTCTCATATTTTGTAAGCTGTCTTTTCATTTGGTTTATGATTCCCTTAACTGTACAAAAGCTTATAATTCTGATTTAGGTCCTTTTCTTTATCTTTGCTTTAATTTCTATTGCCTTGGAAGACTGACCTAAGAAAACCTTCATGCAATTTATGTCAGAGAATGTTTGCCTATGTTCTCTTCTAGGAAATTTTTGGTGTCATGTGTTAGATTTAATCTTTAAGCCATTTGGAGTTAGTTTATTTTTTGTGTGTGCCATGAGGGTGTGTTCTAGCTTGACTGATGTACATGTAGATGTCCAGCTTCCCCAAAAACACTTACTGAAGAGAATGTCTTTTCTCTATTGTTATGTTCTTGTATCCTTTGTCAAAGATTAATTGACTGTGGTATGTGAGTTTATTTTTGGTGTCTCTATTCTGTTCCATTGATCCATATGTCTTTTTATACTAGTACCATGCAGTTTTGATTACTGCAGTTTTGTAGTATTGATACAAACACATTTAGATTTAACTATTGTCATATGTCTATTTCCTCAAGATGCTAAATGACTTTTAGATGTCTCAACAAGATTAATTATTTGAAAGTTATCTGATGACCTCAAGATGGTGTCATAATTATTGCAACATTCCTGTTAGGCACCATGCTGCTTTTTTCTCTGTTTGCTCAGCAAATATTTTTGTTGTAGCAAAGTAAGATCCAAAGGATCTATTGTAATATTCAATAGAAAACCATCTAATTTATTTATTTAATACAGTTCTGCTTATTTATATGTAATACAGCTTTTTTCAAATATTTTCACCTTTACATTCTTATTTAAGATGTTCACATATTATTACTTTATGATCCTCAAAACATGGTAGGTATAGAGAAATCAAAAATATAGTTTCCTTTATTTTGGCTTTAAATTATCTAGTGGCCTAGAAAAAAGAAGGAAGAGGGGAACAAACAATGTATACAATCATGTATCATAATATCAATGCAAATTAGAATGTCAAATGTAAGCGCTTTTCCTAGTACTAAGATACACAGTGATTTTTTTCCCAGGGGTCTTCAGTAAGTAGACACATCAATTATAGCAGTAGGACCGCAGTAACTTTTCTGATAAAACTATAATGGAAAATTTCATATGGTCATTCTTATAATGGCTCTCAGATACTGGTATGATAACACTAAAGCAAAGTTGATAAAGGAAATTTTAATAGGAGCCATAATAAAATAATGAAAGGGGACAGTCTAATATGCTGGCTTATTCTGAAAAGAAGAAAAAATTAAACAGCCAAAGAAATGAATGAATTCCCTTCAAGTAATCCCTTATGAATGCTATTCCTCTATGTGAACTTGTGATAATAGAAATCAAACTTCCATTCTCTAGCCAGACCCTGGAGTACAGAGTGTATTATTCACAGAGGGCCTTGGGTCACAAAGCTAATGTAATAGGATGCTAAAAGGAACCTTCAGCTGAAATCCTAAGGCAACAAATAGCAGAGTGACTTGTAATTCACATCACTGCTGCAGAACTTCTCAAATATGTTCACCATGAACTGACGGATACTCCTAAAACTCCCCTTCCCTCTAGGACTGAAAGGATTGGGAAAGAATTTTTCATGTGTTTTCCTTAGGACAGAGCTGTGTTATAGGCCCCATTTCATCACCAACATTTGGCATTTGCTTTTTTATTTGGGTCATTTTATTGAGTATGTAACTGTGTGTTACATATCAATATGCTTTGTCTATTAATTTACACAAAGTAAATAACCCCTCTTAGGTAACACAAAATTCTATGGGTTTTAACAAATACATCTACATGTGTTCACCACTACAGTCAAGATACAAAACAGTTAAAGGACTCTAAGAAATTCCTTCATGATGCTCTTCTATAGTCAACCAGCTTTTCCATCTCCAACCCCTGTCAAAAACTGATCTATTCTTTACATCTATAGTAATATGGAATGTTATACAAATGAACTCATACATGTAGCCTTTTGGGTCTATTTTCCTCCATTTAGTAAAATGTATTTGAGATTAATCCATGTGCATATATATATATATATATGTATAAACATCTGTCATTTTATAAATAATTTTATTGACAGATGTTATTGCATTATAGGGATGTATCACAATTTGTTTCTTCATTCACTATTTAAAGGGCCATTGGGTTTCATTTTTAGTAATTGCCAATAAAGTCAACATAAGCATTGTATACAGGTTTCTGTGTAAATGTAAATGTCTCTAGGAGTAAAATTGTTAGGTAACATGTTAAATGCACGCTTAATTTTATAGGAAACTGACAAATGTTTTCAAAGGGACAGTGCCATTTCACATTCTACCAGTAATATAGATGAGCTCCAAGTACTCTGCTTTCTACCACCACTAATTAGTGTTGATTTGCATGTGTTTGTGAGTGTGTGTTTCCCATTTTAATACATATACAATGAAATCTCATTTTGGTTTTGATTTTCCTAACTTTCATAATGACTAATGACGTTTATTGGAACTTCCCTGGTCGTTCAGTGGTAAAGAATCTGCCTGCGATAGAGGAGAAGTAGGTGATGCGAGTTCAGTCTCTAAGTCAGGAATATCCTCTGGAAGAGGGCATGGCAACCCACTCTAGTATTCTTGCTAGGAAAGTCCCATGGACAGAAGACCCTGGTGGGCTACAGTCAAGGGGTCAGAAAGTGTTGGACATGACTGAAGTGACTGAGCACTGATGTTTATCACCTTTTGACATATCTATTTAATAATTGATTTTCTACCACATATAGTGTCTACACATTTTTAAAATTATTAATAAAAGATTTTTTGTGTTACCTTATAAAAAGAGTCATCTATTTAAATCTTTTGTTCATTTATTTATTGATTGATCTTTGAGAGTTCCTTATGTATGCTTGATATAAGTCCTTTGTCCAATAGGATTCAGAATGTTTTATCCTGTTATATGGCTTGACTTTCTATTTAATTAATGGTGTGTTTTATAAAGCAAAGTTTTGTTTAATTTTGATGAAATCCAATTTATCCATATCTTATATGTCTTGTGCTTTAGGTGTCATATCTAAGAACCTTCAGCCCAAAACAAATTTTTTCCCTTGTTTTCTCCTAGGATATTTATAGCTTTATGATTCACATTAAAGTCAATGATGATTGTTGAGTTAATTTATATATAAGACGTGAGCTTTGGGTCAGAGTGGACAACCTTGCCTTGACCCTCATTTTAAGGGAACAGCATTAACATTTACATCGTTAAGTATGAGGTTAGATGTAAGGTTTTCACAGAAGTTTTTGTCACATTGAGAAGTTTCCTTCAATCCTAAGTTTTCTGAAACATTATCTTGAATGAATGTTAAATGCTTTCAATGATTTACCTGCATTTAGAGATAATGTAGATTGTTGTTGTTCTTGATAAAGCAAATTGCATTATTTGATACTTCAGTTGTATCACCAGCCTTTCAATTATGGGATAAAGCATACTTGATAATGGTATATTATCATTTTTATATGTCACTGGGTTTGTTTACTAAGATTTTGTTAAAAGATTTTTGTGCTTACATTTATATATATTTTTTCTCTTTTGTTGTCATTAGTTTTGATACTGAGGTAAAGTAAGTCTTACAAAATGATCTGGGGAATTCTCTTCTCCATTTTCAGAAAGACATTGTATAAATCTGGCATTATTTCTTTTTTAAAATTGTACTAAACATGATTCTGGAATTTTCCATGTGGGAACTTTTAAGTTATAAATTGAACTTCTTAGGGCTTCCCTAGTGGCTCAGCTGGTAAAAAATCTGCCTGTGATGTGGGAGACCTGGGTTTGATCCCTAGGTTGGGAAGATCCCCTGGAGAAGGGAATGGCCATTCACTCTAGTATCCTGGAGATTGCATGGTCTGTATAGCCCGTGGGATCACAAAGAGTCAGACATGACTGAGCGACTTTTACTTTTAATTTATTATAATTGAATATGTATTGAATATTCAGATTTTCTATTTCTTCTAAGTCAGTTTTGAGATTTGTGTCTTTCCAGCTATTTGTCCATTTAATCTAAATTCTTAAGTTAAATGTTAGGGAGTTTTTCTTCATATTTGCTTAGTAGCTATTCAGTTTTTCTTATGACTATAGCAACATCCTCTCTTTCACCTCTGATATCGATAATTTGTGTTATCTTTCTATTTTATCAGCCTGGCCAAGCTTTTCCCACTTCAGTGATCTTTTAAAAGACTGACTTTTGGTTTCATTGATTTTCTCTATTGACTGTCTGTTTTTAATTTTACTGATTTCTGATTTTTATTACTTCCACAAGTCTATTTAGTTTAGGTTTCATTTGTTCTTCTTCTAGCTTCTTAAGATCGCAGCTTACAGAACTGATACTAGATTTTTATTCATTTTTGCGGTGTTCCATTGTCTTCTGGCTTATGTACTTCAGACAAGTGCAACAAATATTTATTTCTCTTTCTTGACATGTAATGTTTATTTTGTCTCTGGATGCTTTTAAAATGTTCTCTTTCTCTTTGGTTTTCAGCAAGTTGATTATATTGTGCTTTTGAGTGATTTTTATTTGTGTTTATCCTGATTGGCAATTATTAATTTCATTTATCTGAAGTTTTATTGTATGTGTCAAATTTGGGAAAAAAATATCTCCTTTATTTCTTCAAATATTTTTTTCTATCCCCTTTAGGGGACTCAGTTATCCATATATGAGAGAAATTTATATTTTCCATATATCACTGAGGCTCTGTTGGTTTAAAGATTTGTTTGGTTATTTGTACTCTTTTCTCCATCTGCTTCAGTTTAGATAAATACCTCAAAATGCTTGGATAAATACTTTAAAGTTTAATGAAGTTTTTTCTCAGTATCTAGGCTTCCAATTAATTTAAATCAATATTTCATTTGAGATATTTTATATTCCTATGTTAATAATTTTGATTTTTTAATATTTTCCATTCCTTTTTTCATTATATTTCTGCAGAGTGCTAATATGCATATATATTATTATAATATTACATATTAGTAGTTTGTGCAAATATATTTATATATATTTCCTATATCAGTGTTCTAAACACTTTACTTTCATTAACCCTCTTAATCCTCACAACAACCATACATATGAGGCAGTTTCTGTTACTATCCTCACACATCATATTTGAGTAAACTATTGGTTAAATACCTTGTATCAGGTCACAGAGCTTGTAAATGACAGAGCCATATAGACTAGGTCTAGAACCCTTATCCCTAACCACTCAATATGGTAAAATGCATAAAGGAGATATTTACATAAATATGCTGGTAGATAAGAAGACGACAGAAAATGGTTACAATCATAAATGTAAGTGAAGCATTCAAAGAATGTTTTAAAATTCAGTTGCAGAGAACTATTTAGTAATAAATGGTTATGAGACCCTAAAAAATAATATTCCTGCAAGGCAGCCTTGAAAAATGGGTTGACTGTTTCTGAGCAAGGGTTTTGGAAAATGACTGAAATGACTGCAAAGCAGTATGCAGTCATTGGCACATCTGAGTATATGCATTCAGAGATCAGTAACTGAGACATAGGGGCTCCTAGGAGAGGTTTGAGAATTTATATAGGAGGTAAAATTGACAGGACACGGTGACTGATGGTTTATGAACTAAGACAGAAGGTGCTGTCAAAGTTAATGCTAAAATTTGTGGCTTGAGCAACTGGATGATAATCAGATCACTCACTGAGACTTGGAACTCAGGGAGGGTTTCAAGTATGGCAGGAAAGTTAAGTTTAGTTTTGGTGATTTGATCCTGAGATGCCTGTGAGACATCCAAAGGGAGATGTCCAGCTGAATAATTGTGCCCAAGATCCCGGATACAGATATAAGTTAAGCAGATCGATCAGATATTAATCAGCATGTAGATAATAATGAAATGAAAAAGAGTGAACAAGATCCCTTGAATTTTGGAAAATGTACTGAATGAGGAAAAAAGGAGATCATAGAACAGAAGCAATATTTGGGAGATGTGAAGGATTTTGAACAGTGAAAAAGTTAGAGATGAGAGGAAAATTAGTGAAGGATAATGTGCTAGAAGGACTTCCCAGGTAGCCTGAGTGGTAAAGAACCTACCTGCCAATGCAGCAGACATAAGAGACAGGGGTTTGATCCCTGGGTCCAGAAGATCCCCTGGAGGAGGGCATGGGAACCCACTCCAGTATTCTTCTCTGGAGAATCCCATGGACAGAGAAGCCTGGCAGAATACAGCACATAGAGTCGCAATGAATTGGATACCACTAAAGAACAGAACTGAGCACACACCCAGTGTACTAGAAATGAAGGGAAAAGAGACTTATATTTTCAAAGTTTTTTGCAAACATATTAGCACTTTGTAGAAATATGATGTTGTTACTAATAATTTCACGTTTTTCCAAATCATAAAGCCAAATCTAGATATCATTTAGTGGCCAGTATAGGACTGCAAGGAGATCCAACCAGTCCATTCTAAAGGAGATCAGTCCTGGGTGTTCTTTGGAAGGACTGATGCTAAAGCTGAAACTCCAATACTTTGGCCACCTCATGTGAGGAGTTGACTCATTGGAAAAGACTCTGATGCTGGGAGGGATTGGGGGCAGGAGGAGAAGGGGATGACAGAGGATGAGATGGCTGGATGGCATCACCAACTTGATGGACATGAGTTTGGGTGAACTCCGGGAGTTGGTGATGGACAGGGAGGCCTGGGATGCTGCAATTCATGGGGTCGCAAAGAGTTGGACACGACTGAGCGACTGAACTGAACTGAACTGATAGAACTCTTTCTGGCCAGATTCTTATCAGAAATCAGTATGAGAGTGATATTATAAAGCATAGCTGCATAATATTTCTAAGCTTTCCCTTTGAAGAGGGTAATAACAGTGGCATGACTGAAAGTTTGTGGGATTTCTTCAGTTCTCTATATTCTGGAGAAGCGTCTACACATGTCTAGAAGACATTAAACACAAAAGAAAGCTGTTGTTTAGATTACTGGCAATACTTAGCTTTTGTTCTTCAATGTTGTATTTAAAGTTTTTGTTAGTCTTTATAATCTTAAAAAAGGATCTATGACAGCTACACAGTCTGTTCTCACCACTGCCGTCACTGTCCTGTTAAGAAGTCAGTAAGGATAATAACTCTTTAAAGTTCTTTTCTTTCCTCTCGACTGAAAGAAAACTGACAACTTCTTTGAATGTGGGCATTTACTTTAGATTCTTTGTGCACTACCTTTATATGACTTTATTAATTCTTTAGTCAATACATGCATTTACTTATTCAATAAATATTTACCAAGTGTATACTGTTTCAAGTACTATGCTAGAGCTAGGAACACAGAGACAACAAAGCAGGAATTGTTGTTTGTACTCATGATGAATGGTAAAAGCCATAAGCAGAAGGAGTCAAAATAGTTTATAGCTCACTAATATTTATAATTGGTACCCTAAGAAATAAAAATACTCCATAATTTTTAATACATCTTCAGATTTATAAGGAGTACCCTAGGATAGTACATCAATATCATAAACACTGTGAAGTCTTGGCAGTGGTAAGGATTCCAAGTCACTATATCCCTTCAGCCTTGGTCTTTCCCCTCCATTTGTGGGAAAAACTGAGTTAGATTGCACGACCTGAAATGTTAATCTTTGTTTTTCAGTGTAATATGCCAAATTCTCTTACCTTGCTAGTAGAGTGATGGAAATAGAGGGAAACCCTGACGAGTATCTAAGGACAAGTTTGGTTTCTTTGAGTCTAAAACTAAGGTAAAGAATTATGACTCAGGAAAACTGAGGATAACAAAAGCCAGAGAGAAAACCAAGCAAATTATTGACAACCAGTATATTCCAGGGTATAAATTCTAGGCAGAACACCTTCAAGTTTCAAATTTGCAATTCAAGCGTGGCTAGATTAGACTGAGAAAAGAGCAAGATGAGTTCAGGATGGAAACAGAACTGTATTTGTGTAAAAACAAGAGAATACTTAGAACACAGCTTTGGGAAGAGCTGATGCATAGTAAATGGACTTAAGGGAGTAGATTAAAGTCTCAGGAATCTAGTGAGGAAAATTAAGATGCTGGCCTACATTTATGCTTCTTTTTATTAGTGTCATCTTATCGATAGCTAGTATTGGCAGTATTGCCCATTCACTGGCTCTATAGGTATTGATTTATGCAATGCATAAATATCTTTTGATAATTCTGGTAGTTGTAAGTACATTGTTCCCTGATGAGATTGGAGAAGGATCTTTGAGTCTAGGTGCATTTGTTGTACAGTGAACTCTATGAACAAACGTTCATTAGATTCAAATGGTGTTCTCTAGAGTTTAATGAAATTTTATCACAAAACTTCTTTAGTTGCTGTCAATCTTTCAAAATATGTCATATAACCATTTAGGAGAGGAAAAAAAATACTTCTTTTTATATTTCAGAAACCTATTTTTCCCTTTTTTATTATGCTTTTTATTTCCCATAGACATACAAATCTAATGTATTTCTTTAAACAATTGCATACACTAATACACATCATATTTAACGATTTATTTATCAAAAACACACATTTTAGGGTGTAACATTTCTTAAAATTATATCAGTACACAAAAACAGAAATATGCATGTAACATTTTCAGATACTCATTTCTTGTTTTCTTTTGGACACACTAGGCAGCTAGTGGGATCTTATTTCCCTAACCAGGAATGGGATATATGCCCCTACAGTGGAAAGGTGGAGTTGGAGTCCTAAACACTGGACCACCAGGGAATTCCCCAAGTAAAAATTTTTTGAACAGTAATTATTATTAAAAGCTATATCATTATTATGACATGTATAATCTATGTATATAATATACATTATATACGCTATAATATACTATAAAATCACATTATAACACAAATTTACTAATTTTATGCTGTTCTAAACAATTATAGTTTGTGTTCACTTATGTGGACCTTTCTATTTCTTTGGTCCTACGAAATTTTTCTTTTCATTCCCAATCTTTTAAAAAAATTAAATATATTTATTATTTGATTAAAGGATGATTGCTTTACAGAATTGTGCTTGTTTCTATCTAACCTTAACATGAATTAGCCATAGGTATACATATGTCCCGTCCCTCTTGAACCACCCTCTCATCTCCCTTCCCATCCCACTCCTATTGAAAATAGGTTAACTCTTATAAAGTTTGCTTTTACAAGTTTTCATAACATTTTACCTTTTCATGTGTGATTGGCTTCATTTTATACTGCCTAATGAGATTATTTAATTCTGATATAGGATATCAATTTTTACCACACTTTAATTTCTGTTTAATATCCCCCTTCATAATCCATTATATTTTAAAATTCTTAGATGTGAATAAGGATTTTGTCCTCCTATATTTCAATAGTTTTTACAGACACATTTAAGCCTAGATTATCTTCATTGTATAGGTGAAAAATAAGAGAAACAGAAGGAAACAATAGAAAATCAATATTACATTAGTGAATTGTAGTCAGATAAAGGAACTAGGTTGAGCAAAGAAATGATTATAAAATCAGATTTTAAGCATATGAATTTGAAGACAATTGCTTCTTTTATAAGCTTGCCTCTGTATACCTGCAATAGCTTATCAACTGATTATCATCTCAGAAGTATAACACTCCTCTACCTACAAACTGTGATTGGCCAGATAAATGGAGATATGACTTAAACATATAAATTCTAAACACTGCAGATTATAGGGCTTCCCAGATGCTGCTGGTGGTAAAGAACCCACCAGCCAATGCAGGAGATGTGAGGGTTCAGTCCGTGGGTCAGAGAGATCCCCTGGAGGATGGCATGGCATCCAGTATTCTTGCCTGGAGAATCCCATGGACAGAGGAGCCTGGTAGGCTCCAGTCCATAGGGTCACAAAGAGTCAGAGCTGGAAACAACTGAAGCAACTTAGCATGCACACACTCCTGCTGCTAAGTCGCTTCAGTTGTGTCCGACTCTGTGCGACCCCATAGATGGCAGCCCACTAGGCTGCCCTGTCCCTGGGATTCTCCAGGCAAGAACACTGGAGTGGGTTGCCATTTCCTTCTCTGTGGCTTATACATAGTGTACCTTCCTTCAAAACTTTAATAAGTATGAACACTGAAATATGGCAATGTTTTAATACATCTCCATACTTTATTAAGCCATCTAGCTTGAAACCTTGTGAATTAGTGTGAGATTTCCCCCCCAAAAAAGTAACATTTAGTTAGGTTAGATGTCAAGTTGCTAGCTTACACTATATAAAAGTCAATATGTACCAAGTCATATTACTGAATTTGCTCTACATTGCTAGGAGGTTGTTGAATTCAATTACAGAAATGTGCAGAGGTTGATTTGATGTGTGAGGAGGTTAGGAGAACACAATCAATTAAAAAGAACACATGTATATCCTGTTCTGGGGAAACAGTTGTTTTAGTATACCTTGTTCACTTTCTGCTTTTTTCTCTGACTTTACCTCTGAACATAAGAGAACAAAAGGTTTAATAATTCCCCAGTTTCATTTGAAATTATTTTGTCAGCAATATCTAATAGGAACACATGTGATTGTTGTTTTACTTGAATGAAGCCTCAGGCAGATACAATTAAACACACTGTACTTTTTAAAATTTTTCTCATGTAGCAAAACCATTTGAAAACGGACAATATTTGGACATCTATGGAATTACAAGGGACCAGGCTGGAGAATATGAATGCAGTGCAGAAAATGATGTGTCATTCCCAGATGTGAAAAAAGTGAAAGTTGTCGTAAACTGTAAGTCCCATCACCTTTTATTAAAAATTTTCAAAGGGAAGATTAAACACCTGGAAAATACTGTCTGAAGCTTATGTTGCTATTTTTTAAGAGGAAATCTGTTGATAAACAGTAACTTCGGCAGGGCAAATGTTTGCCTGTTAGGATATTGATTGATTCTTTTAGTAACATTAATTGCCCCAAGTATCCTACAATAATTCAGTTTAATGTGTAGATGGCAATGTTTTCAATATCATCAGAATCCTAAACTGTGGTAGCCTTATCTCTGAAGCACCCTGGACTCATGGGGTTGTCTTCATTCACATGGGTTTCACTTGAAGTGTATTCTGATTAAATTAAAATGTGGAATTCCACAAGCATGCTGTTTTATACTTAAAGAGAAAAACTGTTACTATGATATTCCTATCATTTGAGTATTTAATTCTATTTGGCTTGGACAATATTGAGAAAATGAAGAAATAAATTTTCCATGAATCTCATTATTAAGAAGTTAGATTATTAAGTGATACTTGCAGAACAATCAATGTCATTATGTTACACCCTTCCTCTAAATGCACTTCAAAACACTGATGACAGACATTTTTTCATTAATAGCTTATTTCATGTATTATGATCTCAACAGTAATGACTGAAATAGTTTTTACTTTTCAAAGATACTCCCTTAGTCTTTCTCTCAAAATTGTTCATATTGTTTGACTTATTTTAATTGAATATTTGGGGGATAATAGTTTTTTACTAGAAGTGTTTTCAAGCTACAACTTTCAATTTTGTTCTCACATTTATAAATCTTTCTCTATGCAGCCAATGTTAATAATGAATATATAGAATTGTACCATAGATCAGAAGAAAAATTTCCAAATAGATACCCAGATGCTAACACTAAGCATTTTTCATATATTTAGTCTCAATTTTATGGGTCAAAAGTATCTATCAAAACACACTCAGTAGTTGAGTATTGCCAGGGCAAATTATTACCATCAGCTAACATTTGTCGGTGGCTAAACTATACATTTGGTGTTGACTCATTGAAAAAGACCTTGATGCTGGGAAAGATTGAACGCAGGAGGAGAATGGGATGACAGAGGATGAGATGGTTGGTTAGCATCACCTACTCAATGGACATGAGTTTGAGCAAACTCCAGGAGATGGTGAGGGACAGAGAAGCCTGACATGGCGTGGCAAACAGTTGGACATGACTGAGTGACTGAACAACTGAGCAAATGTGCATAATGCCAGAATGAGGCAGTTTCTAGAGCAGAGTTTCTTATATAATATTCTGAAACAAACTTCAGAAGAGTCACCCAAAAGCTTACTAGAAATGGAAAATCTGTGTCCCACCAGGCCTACTGAATAAAAATCTTTAAGATATGTGGCCTGGAAATATGCATTTATGATAAGTTTCCATTAAATCTTAGGGCTCTTATTGCAGTGAGTTACAGCTCACCATTCTGGAACTCTCTAAAATAAGAGTTAATAAATATCATTTACTTGAATAAAAATTTCTGATTATTTTATCACTAGCCATGCTTATCTGAACATGAGTGTA
Source organism: Neotragus pygmaeus (assembly GCA_006410875.1). NCBI lineage: Eukaryota > Metazoa > Chordata > Mammalia > Artiodactyla > Bovidae > Neotragus > Neotragus pygmaeus. Next base: position 508,303 of record SJYV01047883.1, on the reverse strand, counting down.
CAGATTTTATTATTGTGGGGATTGAGAGAAGAGGTGAGAAATAAGACTAAAAGGAGGTAATACTTTTAACAATGAGTCCTAAGAAAAGAGAAAGCAGAGTCAATCTGTCAAATAAGCAAGACACCTAGCCTGACAACGCAGCCTACTCTCATCTCCTAGAATAAGTGTTTCTCTACAGTGATGTCTCCCATGGGGATACAGTCGAAAACAAGCTGCCATATTGATTCACATGGGTCTGTACTCCATGTATAATCCACTTGTTTGTATGTTCACACTTTCGTTTCTATCCTTTTTACCTCTCTGACTTTAGTTCATTGTCACTTATTATTTATCTTGATTTTGTTTTGTTTTGTTTTTTTATTCTGGACAAGTTGGTACTTTAAACTGATACAGTTCAGGTAAGGATGCAGAAATATGGAAAGAAATCGAATTGAGAGAAAGACTGACCAATGAGGATTTGTGTAGAAAAGCGTCCTTATATAAAGCAGACGGACAGAAATTAGGGAGACAGATATCAAGAACTGTGAGGGATCTGCCACAATTTCACAAATGCTGACAGAAGACAGAGACAAAGGGCAATTTATTACTCATAGAAATAACAATAGCCAGAGTATTGTCATTTTCTTATGTCAGTTCCCCGAGTCCCAATTACTGCAAAGTGATATGATGAGGGTTAAGAGAAATCTATACACACAGTAGGTTTATGTCTTAGCTGAGGTTCCTTGGGCTTAGAAACTCTTTTTTTTTTTCCATATATAATGGCAGCAAGCAAACCAGCCCTTTGTCACAGAGGGAGAAATTATCTTTATAATACTGGACCATAAACAAACCTGCCCTTTGCTCCATGGAGAGAAAACCACTTCTATCTTCCAAGACTGTTCGCTATACAAACATCCTTGAAAAGATTGTCAGGAACAAAAGCTGTCAGTGCCTCTGCTCACAAGATGTGCAGAAACAGAGGAGACCCCTATAAGATTGCCTTCAAACACAAAATGGGAGGAGGACAATTTGAAGCATAGCCTCGAGACATTCCATCAGTTGAAAAGGGTGCTTCAGTGGCTTTTGTAGGGCTTCAGACATCTCAAACAGGTAGAAAGGAAAGCATTGTTAACCAACTTTAACTTGAGAAGGAAAATCAGAAGGAAAAAGAGGAAAGTAAAAAAAGTTAAGGATGTGTTTATTATAGTTGTAATACAGACTATGTTTTATAAGAACTAATTTCAGCTGAAGTATAATCATAAGTGGAAATATTGGTACCAACATAATATTAAAAATATTAAGAAAATGAACTCAACAGGACTTTTTACATGGATTTAAACGTTCAATGTTTACTGTTGCTTATCAGATTATGCCTTTGGTAGCTAACATTTTCTTAAATGTGCCATGAAGAACTGAATACTGATCGATCAGTTAAATTTACATATCTTGAATAAATATTTTATGTAAGTTTGGTCAGATTTCTGGTCATGCCCTAAATTTTGCCTTAATTTGGAATAATTTTGTCACGTGTATACCAGTGATATATAGCCATGTAGGTGTGTGAGCGTAAGTGTATATGTTTCTGGTTTTGAGGAAATTTGAAAAGTATTAATTTTGTGAATTCACCCCTTTCAAAGTCAGAAACTGAGCACTATCCATGAGTTTTACTGATTTCCCAAAGGAAATTAGCCAAAACCTACTGAACAAACTTCAGTTTGTCAAAGCCCAAAATTGAGCACAGTGCTCTGTAGCCAGCATGAAACTTTGTGTCCCCTGATAATCTGAAAATTCCCTGAAGATAGAATTACACCAGGTTCAAGGCAGCCCTCTTTTCATGGTTATTAATCAATATTGATTGTGCATATAAAATTGCAGTAGCTTTGTGAATAACTTGAAGAGAAACTTTGTCACTGTTCCCAAATGAGGTTCAAGATGGAATGTAATAAATTTTCATAAGCTCTGGTACATTCAGTTACACGGAAGTCAATTTGAGGAAGAGATTTATGTTCCCTCTAATTTAGAAATATGTAATATCTTTTAGTATTCATCTAATACATCTGCCTCATTCACTACATATAGGCACATGTATATTTCTCATACCTACAGTAAATAATATTCACCACATACTTTGTACTCATAGCACTTTCATGTGGGTTTCTATTAAATTAAATAACACTTGAATGAAATGATTAGTGTATTTAACTTATTTTGTATAGATTGGACTATTTTGTTGATCAAATAAGCACATTTTGACTTATTTACAGAAATTTAAAGAATAAATTTATTTACATATAAGTTCATTTTGAGTTATTTATTAAAATTGTAAGATTTTATACAAAACTTTGTTTCTGGGCAGGTAGATTTTGTAGATGATTATTCTCCTGTTTTTCTCTGTATATTATTTTATCCATTTGTATATGAATATAGTATATTCATGATTTACAATATACTATAGCTGTAATAAATATATGAATATGTATATTTCTTTATATTTGCTTATATATGTGTACACACACATCTACAAACAATTGGATAAGAAATATACATACATACCTCTATGTCTTGGACTTTCCAAGTGTCTCAGTGGTAAATGTGGGTTCCTGCCAATGCAGGAAATGTGGGTTCAATCCCTGGGTCAAGAACATACCCTGAATAAGGAAATGGCAACCCACTCCAGTATTCTTGCCTGGGAAATCCCACAGATAGAGGGGACTGGCGGGTTAGAGTCCATGGAGTTGCAAAAAGTTGGACACAACTTAGTGACTAAACAACAACATATGTATTACATATAAAATATGTAACTACGTACATATATTTCTCATCAATTGAAAAAATTCAGAAGAAATCATGACATTTATCATAAATAGACCTTAAGAGATTAATACTCATACACATAAGAAGAAAGGAAAAAATGTGAATCAGTGGATTAGCTAAGCCAAATGGAGCTAGTGGATTCAATTTGGACAGATTCTCTATTTTATCTGCATTTATGTTCCAACCCTGGAAGTGGCCTAGAGGATACTAGTTCCATAATTTTTATTGTTAATTAAAGTGGAAAAATGAATATCCATAAAGCCCATAGATTCAATTAAATTTGGATAATGAGAAACCAGAGTCTAAAAAAATCAGTAAAGCTGAGTCATGGAAGTCAAATCTATAATCTAGAAAATGTAGATTATATTGTAGACTAATCAAGATATCCATAGGGAAGCAGAATGTCAGATATTAGAAATCGAGAAATCCTGCAAAACCTAGCCCTTCAAAATGAATGCTGCTGGTAAAAAGGGCAGGGTTCTCTGATCTTGTGACAAGCTGTTTTCCACTTATGTGTATGTACTTTTTCAATTAAGAGTAATTCTTTTAGAGCTTCCCCAAGGACTCTGAGGTAAACAATCTGCCTGCAATGCAGTAAACATGGAAGAGGACTGTTTGACCCCTGGGTGGGGAAGATCCTCTGAGGAGGAAATGGTAATCCACTCCAGTATTCTTGCTGGAAAAATCCCATGGACAGATGAGCCTGACAGGCTACAGTCCATAGGGTTCCAAGGAATCAAATACTACTGAGCGACTAAACACATACACACACTTTTAGAAATGCGGGCCTTATAGTCAGGTATAACTTATTTGAACCCGTGTTATATAATTTACTGAACTTTGAGATCTTAAGAAACCACTTTAACTTTCTGAGTCTCANGGCTATCAGAAAGATGCCTTTGGGTATCAATGAAAGCTTCCAAGAGGCCTTGGCCTTGATGATGTCTGAAGGATAAAACTGAATTTGATAGATACTCAAAAAAGATTAAAAAAAAAAAAAAAGTCCCTGTGTTGGGAAGATCCCCTGGAAAAGAGAAAGTCTACCCACTCCAGTGTTCTGGCTTAGAGAATTCCATGGACTGTATAGTCCAAGGTGTTGCAAAGAGTCAGACATGACTGAGTATGAGACTCTCTTTCTTTTCAGAAAAAGGAAATAAAGGAAAGGGTGGTATTCCTGACAGAAACAGAAGCCTTTGTTTAACCCCATAGGAATTAAGGAGCATGGCTTTGCTTGATCTGTCAGACTGCTGTGAGCTGGAGGAGACCAGAAAGGAAAACAGAAAGAAGGGTGGGGTAGTAGAGAGGAAGAAGGGCCAGATTCAATGCAAGTTCGTGAATTTTCATAGGCAGACATAGATCCAGTGTTTTACAATCAAAGGATAACTTTGAGATCATAAAACTATTCAGAGATATATCTGAATATTAAAGAAATGTATTTAAATATTTTTATTTCCTACATACATGGATTGTACTTGAAAGATTTCTGTTTTGTCATGGCAAGGACAAAGGAGAGAATTAAAATGATACCACTGAGAACAACAACTGCATCTAAGAAAGATGTGAAGGGCTAAGAAATTTGAAGGAAAATCCCTGTAGATACTGAACACGGAATATTAGAAACATATTATAATCACTCAGAAAACATNCAATGCACGAAAGTGAAAAGTGAAAGGAAAGTTGCTCAGTCGTATCTGACTCTTAGCAACCCCATGGACCACAGCCTACCAGGCCCCTTCATTCATAGGATTTTCCAGGCAAGAGTACTGGAGTGGGGTGCCATTGCCTTCTCCGGTTCATATGACATTTATAGAATAATGAAGCACTTTAGTAAATCTATATTTATCTATGTATTTATTTACTTATTGCTTACTATGACACTACCAAGGTCTTAGGACCAGGAGTATGAGTCTTCAGTCAGTTCAGTATCTAGGAAAGAAGAAAGACAAAAGAAACATGAAGTTGTAATAAATGGTGGCAAGTGCTTTGATAAACCATTCATAACGTGCTAGTCGAGGCTATCAGAAAGATGCCTTTGGGTATCAATGAAAGCTTCCAAGAGGCCTTGGCCTTGATGATGTCTGAAGGATAAAACTGAATTTGATAGATACTCAAAAAAGATTAAAAAAAAAAAAAAAGTCCCTGTGTTGGGAAGATCCCCTGGAAAAGAGAAAGTCTACCCACTCCAGTGTTCTGGCTTAGAGAATTCCATGGACTGTATAGTCCAAGGTGTTGCAAAGAGTCAGACATGACTGAGTATGAGACTCTCTTTNAAAAAAAAAAAAAAGTCCCTGTGTTGGGAAGATCCCCTGGAAAAGGGAAAGTCTACCCACTCCAGTGTTCTGGCTTAGAGAATTCCATGGAGTATAGTCCAAGGTGTTGCAAAGAGTCAGACATGACTGAATATGAGACTCTCTTTCTTTTCAGAAAAAGGAAATAAAGGAAAGGGTGGTATTCCTGACAGAAACAGAAGCCTTTGTTTAACCCCATAGGAATTAAGGAGCATGGCTTTGCTTGATCTGTCAGACTGCTGTGAGCTGGAGGAGACCAGAAAGGAAAACAGAAAGAAGGGTGGGGTAGTAGAGAGGAAGAAGGGCCAGATTCAATGCAAGTTCGTGAATTTTCATAGGCAGACATAGATCCAGTGTTTTACAATCAAAGGATAACTTTGAGATCATAAAACTATTCAGAGATATATCTGAATATTAAAGAAATGTATTTAAATATTTTTATTTCCTACATACATGGATTGTACTTGAAAGATTTCTGTTTTGTCATGGCAAGGACAAAGGAGAGAATTAAAATGATACCACTGAGAACAACAACTGCATCTAAGAAAGATGTGAAGGGCTAAGAAATTTGAAGGAAAATCCCTGTAGATACTGAACACGGAATATTAGAAACATATTATAATCACTCAGAAAACATATTTTTAAATAAAGCATTTTTCTCAATCAACATAAACATCTACAAATTAAATCTTTTCACCTTGGGACTTTCATGGTTTAACAATTACAGATTTAATTCTATGGTTAATATAATCCCTTATTTGAAGCAAAACACTGTTATTAAACATGCAGCTAAGGCATGCATGATTTCTTCTATTGAGGGCAACATAATTGGTCCTTTGTTTTAAATCTAAGACTTACACTTCAGTTAATGACTAGGGTGCAAAGCTATTTTTACTTAATGAGTTTGCTACCCAATTTAACTTTAATCTATTCTTCCATACATTTATTGAGGTTTTGAAAGGGTCTTTAGTGTTAAGGGTCTATGAGTGATCATTGACCCAGTTGTTCATAGAAAATCAAAATGCATCTTCAGTGACCAGATGGCCAAATTTTTATTATTCCTATTTTTTTTTCCTAAAAATGAGAGAGGAAACTATTTTCTCGCTTTAGTACATAAGCAAAAATTTGTGCTCAGTGACAATCACTGTTTGTTGTGTTTGTTTTTGGTTCTTCTTATATTAGCATTTATCCCTTTAGAAAAAAGATACGTATCAAGTATTAGATATAATAGAGATTGACTATTAGAGATTGACCATCAACTATCAGTAAGAAGGCAATTTCTAACATTTTGAAAATGCTTTAGGTTGAAAATGATTCCATGCCAAACTGAAGAAAAGTGGTAAAGTCAAAAAAAGAAATACCAAATATTAACATATGTCACACACTTATGTGTGTTTATGCTTCTGTAATATTTTTCTCATCCAGATCCATGCTCTAGTAAGCTTCCCAAGGGTCAAAATCTGAGAATTGCAAGGTGGCTCCTTCTGAATGTATTTTTCAAGCTGATCTTGGAACTTGAAACATTGCACAAACATGCAGCTTATAAATCTGTATTTAAGTCCAACTTTATCAGCAAATTTTCTCAGTAAGCATATATATCAAGCAAGATAATTTATGGAGCTGAATTCTTTATAACTAAACACTTGAGAACAATGCAGAATTAATCTTTTTGAATCTTTTCTGTATCATCATCATTAAACTTCACAAGATTCTTAAGTTGTCTGTGTCTGCTATTGCACATGTATGCATGCTTTTTGTTCCGTTCAGTTCAGTCGCTAAGTCATTTCTGACTTTTTGCAACCCTGTGGACTGCAGCACGCCAGGCTTCCCTGTCCATCACCAACTCCCAGAGCTTACTCAAACTCATGTCTGTTGAGTCGGTGATGCCATCCAACCATCTCATCCTCTGTCATCTCCTTTACCTCCCGCCTTCAATCTTTCCCAGCATCAGGATCTTTCAAATGAGACAGTTCTTCACATCAGGCAGCAAAAGTATTGGAATTTTAGCTTCAGCATCAGCCCTTCCAATGAATATTCAGGACTGATTTCCTTTAGTATGTACTGGTCTGATCTCCTTGCAGTTCAAGGTACTCTCAAGAGTCTTCTCCAATACCACAGTTCAAAAGGATCAATTCTTTGGTGCTCAGCTTTCTTTAGTCCAATCCTCACATCCATACCTGACTACTAGAAAAACCATAGCTTTGACTAGATGGGCCTTTATTGGCAAGGTAATGTCTCTGCTTTTTAATATGCTGGCTAGGTTGGTCATAACTTTTCTTCCAAGGAGCAAGTGTCTTTTAATTTCATGGCTACAGTCACAATCTGCAGTCATTTTGGAGCCCCCTAAAATAAAGTCTGCCACTGTTTCCACTATTTTCCCATCTATTTGTCATGAAGTGATGGGACCAGATGTCATGATCTTAGTTTTTCTGAATGTTGAATTTTAAGCCAGCATTGTCATTCTCCTCTTTTATTTTTATCCAGAGGCTGTTTGGTTCTTCTCTTTCTGCCATAAGGGTGGTATCATCTGGATATCTCAGTTTACTAATATTTCTCCCAGAAATCTTGATTCCAGCTTGTGCTTTCTCCAGCCCAGCGTTTCTCATGATGAACTCTGTGTTTGAGTTAAATAAGCAGGGTGACAACATACAGCATTAATGTGCTCCTTTCCCAATTCAGAGCCTGTCTGTTGTTCCATGTCCTGTTCTAACTGTTGCTTCTTGACCTGCATAGATATTTCTCAGGAGGCAGGTCAGGTAAAAAAAAATTCCTCCTGCAATGCAGGAGACCCTGGTTCAATTCCTGGGTTGGAAATATCCACTGGAGAAGGGAAAAAGCTACCAACTTCAGTAATCTGGCCTCAAGAACTAGTCCATGTGGTGGCAAAAAGTCAGACAGGATTGAGCAACTTTCACTTTCCTTTCTGTGATACAAGTATCTAAATTTATTAGGAACAGCATGGATTCAACTGCCAGCGGACAGGAAGCAAAGGTTTAAAGCAGCTGTATAACTGTAGTGTAAAATTATTCTAAATAATCCTGTTGTTTTGGTTTGTGAATTCTTTGAGCAGTTATTAAGGATAATGATTTAGTTCTTTCATGCATTGTTGGCAAATTTGGGCAAACTATTTATTTTTTTTCTTTAAAATTGTAATTTCATGGAAAGAATAAGTACAACAATAGAGAAATAAATTTCAGAGTATTTCAAACTAGGGTTGCTGTGTGTGCAGTGGAGTGTGACAGATGGTAACAAAACAGGATGTGAAACCAGGCAAATATGATTTCTAATCCCGGTTCAGACCAATACGGTACTGGGAAAACTAATCAAACTCTCATAGACTCAGTTTTCTTACATTAAACACACACACACACACACACACAAATGTAGGATAATTATACCCACTTTGAAGATTTGCTCTGAGGATTGTGTCATAATACTCTTAAAAAGGCAGTGTGACTAGCACAAAGCAAGCAACCTTCTACATTGTATGTGTTAGTTTTAATATTGCCTGGAGAATCCCAGGGATGGGGGAGCCTGGTGGGCTGCTGTCTCTGGGGTCACACAGAGTCAGAGATGACTGAAGTGACTTAGCAGCAGGAGCAGCAGCATGGCACACATCACATTACCCTAATTGTTTACGTGTTAGCTTTCACCTGTAGGCTGTGAGCTCTTTAAAGAGTCAGAGTCCTCTTTTATGCTTAAGGCAGTAAACAGTGGTGCTGGGGACAGGCTCTACAGCTGGTCACCCTGGCTTTGAATTCTACCTCTGCTACTATGAAGCTTGGTCAAATCCTCAAGCTGTGTGTGTGTCAGTTTCTCAACTATTAAGTGAAGACTATGAGGTAAGTTGGGCGCCCAGGTGGTGCAGTGGTGAAGAACCCGCCTGCCAATGCAGGAGACGTAAGAGATGCAAATTTGATCCCTGGGTCAGGAAGATCCCTTGGAGGAAGGCATAGCAATCCACTCCAGTATTCTTGCCTCGAGAATTCCATGGACAGAGGAGCCTGGCAGGCTACGGTCCACAGAGTAACAAAGACTCAGACATGACTGAAGCGACTTAGCACACACTGAGCTAAGTTAAGGCATGAAAAGGTTTATTATATTATTTTTAATCTCAATATCTAACATATCTGGTGATGCATGTCTATAGGTTTAATACATAAATAAAATAAATATAAAACAAGCACACATGAAATTTAAGATAGTAATTGTAAAATCACCCAAGTTCTTTTGTCTTATGGATATATGCTTGGGTATCTTTTGAAATTAGGTCAAAGAGTTGGAATGATCCACCAGAAATGGAATCCTGAAATCCTGATTCTAGGTCTGAGGCTATTTCATTATACCAGCCTGCTGCTGCTAAATCGCTTCAGTCGTTTCCGACTCTGTGACCCCAGAGACAGCAGCCCACCAGGCTCCCCCGTCTCTGGGATTCTCCAGGCAAGAACACCGGCCTGCATCCATGTAAATCAAAAATAAAATTTAATTATTTTCAGTAAACTGTGTAAACACCAGAGACTTTGAGAAAGATAGTTTTTTTATGAAGGGCAAGGAAGCAAGATCACTGTGGACAAGGAGAAACAGGTTTGAATAACCAGACTATGCACAGGTGCTACCTGTCAGAATGGCTGTCACTGAAATAAAGAACCAAGACTATTAAGATTCTCAGTGACTAGATAAAACAATCACAATAAATAATCCTTGGGAAGGAAGCTGCACTCAAAATAAGTTTGTTCACAAATTGTATGAAATAAGAGATTTTAATAGCGAATGTAATGAAGTCTCAGCAACCTGTCTGCTTGCTCTAGCGAGTAAAGGTAACAGAAATGCAAAAACTACCCAAAATAACCCCCCACCCCAAAAATGCCCCTTGTGAGGAGGCATGAAACAGTTACAGTTTCTATAGGTAAAATGAAAGATGATACAGTTCTATCTAGAATACTCCGTGTATGTTCCAGGCTTAAGATTTACTACTCTATTCTTATTTCTGTGAGGTCATAGTTCATTCAGTTTATCAAAAACTTAAAAAGTAGTTTGGTGGTAATTTCTATCTTATGCACACTCCCCAGTTGTTTCAGAATTAGAACCGGGGATTTGGATAATATTTCTAGATTTTTAAATAATACAGTGAGACATGTTTGCTTAATGCATATAATTCTTTTCTTTAATAAATCATACTTGACCTAGCCTATACAAATCAGCATTCTGTAGCCTAGAGCAGATGTTCAAAGAGTTTCTGCATTTGATTCAAGCAGCTAGTGTACATTTACATGACAGGATGGAGGAAGTGTACCAGTAATTAGCTGAAGTTCACAAATGCTACATTTGTTAATGCTGTTTCACATTTGTGAGCATATTGGTTTTGCAAACTGTTCTATTTTTCTCTATGGATGTTGAAAGGACTTTGAAGCTCAGTGCAATTCACATGCAGATGCAGTCCTTGCTAAAGCCTCCCGTGAACTGTTCTGCACAGCCCAACAAAAAGAGCTGAATCTGATCATCTGTGGTTTGGGGCAGTCAAATTGCAAAACTCTAAGAATCCAATGTCCTGATGGGATTTTCAAGATAGTCCAATGGGGCAGAAATTCAGGTTGTTTGTCAAAGCCTATTTTTATCTTCTTCCAGAACAGCCCGCCTTTCTCCCCTACCAATCTTGGACTGCAAGGACTAACTTGATTAAGGGTTAGTTCTGGCTCTGTAATTGAGTTCCAGCAAATGAAAAGNGGGGCAGAAATTCAGGTTGTTTGTCAAAGCCTATTTTTATCTTCTTCCAGAACAGCCCGCCTTTCTCCCCTACCAATCTTGGACTGCAAGGACTAACTTGATTAAGGGTTAGTTCTGGCTCTGTGACTGAGTTCCAGCAAATGAAAAGTGAGCAGAAATGACCTGGGTCACTTCCAGGCTTGACCTACAGCTGCCCAGGTGGACTTCTATGTATGTTACCCTTCCTGGCTAGTTGGAATAGTAACCACCAGGGTGATCTTGAAAGCTAAAGATTGGCAAGAAGAAAGCTTATCATTTTCTTGAGCCTCTGAGGAATTTTATGCCAAAAAATCCCCCTACCTCATTATTTAATTTCACTAATAACATTTTATTGATCTGAAACATTATGACTTATTAGATGAATGAGAAATAACCTTCCTTTTCATTGACTTACTGTATGTTTAGGTCTATTTGTTATCATAGGTTAGCCTCTTCTTGGAGAAGGTAATGGCAACCTACTCCAGTATTCTTGTCTGGGAAATTTCATGGACAGAGGAGCCTGGAAGGCTGTAGTCCAGGGAGTCACAAAAGAGTCAAACATGACTTAATGACTAAACAAAGAATGGCCCCTTCTGACTGGTATCCACAAAGATTTGAGCTCATATCTTCTGAACAGACTAATATTTTTGCCTCATATAATTCTTTAAAAATATAGCCAAAAGAAATGATTAAAAGATTCCTGAGAAGAGTAAGGAAATAATGAATCCTTCCTTCCTACACAGTGAAGCATAGCCTACTGAATCTATATTTGCATATATTGTCAGTCATGGTAAAAAAATTATAAACATCATGCCTTTGAGACTTCATATGATTTTGTTCAGAAAACACAACCAGAATTAAAAATAGCATCTTGCCATCAACCTCTGATATGAACTTTCCTGACAAAATGTGACTTGGAGGCACAGAAGATGGAACAACTGTTGGAAAACTTCCAAAACTTAATTCTGGCCCCAAACCAATATTTAGAAGGCAGGTCTACAAAGTATAAAGCTCAGAAAGTTAGAAAACACACACACACACACACACACATACAATGGTATACTTCACTTTGCCTCATGGAAGAAACAACTATACCATCTTGAAAGAAAACACAGAACTTACGTTTCCTCCCTGAGCTTCTGCTCTCTGGCTCAAAATTTCCAGACAAAACTGGAATTCTCCTCTTTGTGTATGGTTGCAGTTTTGAAGGTAGTCAGAATATTATTCCCTTGTTCTCACCCTGCTTTCCTTCATCCACTGGCCCCCTGCACATTATGGGCTATGTTTTCAGAATTTAAAATTTTGTATTTAGGAAGAAAAAGATGACAAGAGTACTAAAACCAGACAGTGTTGGGGCCTGTAGCTTTCCATCATTTCCACGTATTATACTATCAGGGATAAAGGTTGTAGAGGAACTCAGGTTGATCCTGTAAATTGTATTTGATTCATCCTGCTAGACACAGGACAGGAGATGCTAGCTGTGACCATGGACATGATCTACACACTGACTTAAGAAATGCATCCAGTCAGGGAGACAGGGTTAGGATATTTACATTGCATACCTGTGTGCTAGGAAGCGTCAGTTCAACTCAGAACTTTACACGGTAAGAAATGGGATGTTCAGAGGAACTGTAAATATACAAATATGCTCCAGAATAAGAAAGAAAAAAGAGCACACTTAAAAAAAAAAAAAAAACTTGAATGAATATGTTATTTAAATGATCGGCTATAGCAATAGGGAGAAAATGTTCAAAAACTTATTAACATACTTCATGTGAAGTAAGAAGGTATTTCCTCCACAAAATAACATCACAAATCATAGAAAATAGGCTGAGATGAAAAGAGAAGAAAAACACTAATAAGGTACATTAGAAAAATGACCAATTGTGATGCAGAAAAAACTCATGAAAGCTGGTGACCTGCTATTTCCTACCATCAAAACTATACTACATACAGAGAAAAACCCCTCCAAGTACTAAACATAAGAAATTGCAAGGAACTATATGAACATTACAATATGCCTTTTTTAGCAGAGCAAAGGTTGAGTCAATATAAGAAAAACACAAATTGGAAGCCTAAAAGTACCACAAAATACTATTCCATCAGGCAAGGAGCCCTGACCAGATGCTCCCTGGAGGTGTGGAAATCTGGTTTTAACTTGCCAATGTTAAGAGNCTTTACAATAATGTATTAGTTTTGCCACACATCAACATGAATCCACCACAGGTATACATGTGTTCCCCATCCTGAACCCCCCTCCCTCCTCCCTCCCCATACCATCCCTCTGGGTCGTCTCAGTGCACCAGCCCCAAGCATCCAGGTTCGATGCATGATTACTGAAAATATTTCCTTTAAAATCAGCTTAGACAAGAATGACTCCTTTCATTATTTTTCCTAGCCAAGCCAGGATAATAAGAGCAAGAAAAAAATTAGGAGTAAAATTATTTGAAATACAAGAAGTAAAACTGTTATTATTCCAAGATGATGTGACTATCCATGTACAAAAACCAGAAGAATTTATAGTTAAATTAATAGAATAAGAGTTTGTCATGATTACAAAGATATAAAATCAATATACCAAAGGTGAAGTCTCTCAGTTGTGTCTGACTCTTTGAGACCCTGTGGACTGTAGCCTACCAGGCTCCTCCGTCCATGGGATTCTCCAGGCAAGAGTACTGGAGTGGGTTGCCATTTCCTTCTCCAGGGGATCTTCCCAACCCAGGGATCGAACCCAGGTCTCCNCAGTTGTGTCTGACTCTTTGCGACCCTGTGGACTGTAGCCTACCAGGCTCCTCCGTCCATGGGATTCTCCAGGCAAGAGTACTGGAGTGGGTTGCCATTTCCTTCTCCAGGGGATCTTCCCAACCCAGGGATCGAACCCAGGTCTCCCACATTGGAGGCAGACGCTTTAACCTCTGAGCCACCAGGGAAGCCCCAATATACCAAATTAAAGTATATTATTATGTTTCAGCAAAAAAGCAAATCCAATTGAGAAGAATAATATTTAGGATATCAACAAAATATAAATGTTTTAAGCATATATGTGTATATATACTCACATATATGGATATATATACACATATCTCTATATACAATGGGCTTCCCTTGTGGCTCAGCTGGTAAAGAATTTGCCTGCAATGCAGGAGACCTGGGTTCTATCCCTGGGTTGGGATGATCCCCAGGGGGAGGGAAAGGCTACCCACTCCAGTATTCTGGCCTGGAGAATTCCTTGAACTGTATAGTCCATGGGGTTGCAAAGAGTTGGACACAACTGAGTGATAATAATATATACAATATATTATTTAAGTAGATTAAAGAAGAATTAATTAAATAGAAAGATATATCCAGGGATATTTAGAGATGTTGTTACTCTCAAAACAAAATAGAGATTCATTAGAAATCAAATGAAAAAATCAAACATGTTTTCTTCATTAAATTTGACAAGCTATTTCTGAAATGTATGTTGATAGTATAAGAAACATCAAAAGAAAAAATCAAATTGGCAATATACACTACTTGATGTAAAAATGTATTATAACTACATGATAAGATGGAAGTGAGATGTTAGTACAACGGTTGACAAATATATATCTATGGCAGAACAGGGAGCCCCCAAACAGATCCATGCATATATAGAATCCTGATATATCAAACGGAAGATATTGTAGATCAGTAAGGTAAAAACAAACCATTAATAAATGATTTGTAACAATTACTTTTCATAAATAAAAGACAAAAGGAAGTGAAACTCTACTTCACCACATAAAATCACTTTCAGATAAATTGAGGATATAGTTGTGAAAAGCAAATCATTAAAAACTTCTTAATGACAAGAAACTGTTTTCTGGACCTTGGTAGGGACAGCATCCTTAGACTAAACAGGAAAATAAAAACTAAAAAGACAATGAAATATATCATGTTTAAATTAATACTGTTTATGAAAGAGAGCAATAAGGAAAGCCACAAACTGAGGAAGGTTTTGAAATACATAAAGCCAACAAAGATTAAATATACAGAAAATTTATAAAACGTATATTGGAAAAGAGCCAAAAAATCTTATAAAATGATACAAAATAGGCATTTCACAGAAGATGAAAGTCTGGTGGATTGTAAATACATAGAGATGTGTGATTATGCAAGCTTATTTTTATTAAAATGGAAATCAAATTAAAATCATAATCACTTATTCCATATAAACAAATTAGCAGCAATATAAATCTTAAAATATCATGTTTTGTGACAATATAGAGCTAAAAGAACTCTTGAGTACTGTTGAGGAAACTATAAATTGAAATAATAATTGCTTTGGGAAGCAATTTTATATCACCTGGTGAAGTCAAACATGTACATACTCTGAGCCCTGGTAATTTCTCTCTGAGATATGTTTTCTGCATAGGTGCACAAATGAACCAGGAAATATGTACAAGAATATTTGTAGAGAATTTTTTATGGTAGCAACAAATTTTAAAAACCCAAATGTTTATCAACACTAAATTGAGATATAACAGACATCTATACAGAAGTGAAAATAAGTATATCTACAGGAATCAGTCTGAATGTATCTAAAATTATAATAATAAGTTAAAATAGACAGAAAATATGTATAACATGAGGTTGTTGATATAAAGTTCAATAATAATTAAGTAAAACAATATATTATTTAGGATTTCCCTGGTGGCTCAGACGGTAAAGCGTCTGTTTACAATGCGGGAGACCTGGGTTCGATCCTTGGGTTGGGAAGATCCCCTGGAGAAGGAAATGGAAACCCACTCCAGGACTATTGCCTGGAAAACCTCATGGACAGAGGAGTCTGGT
>SJYV01047883.1:477104-492642 GCA_006410875.1 Neotragus pygmaeus | reverse complement strand
GCTCAGACGGTAAAGCGTCTGTTTACAATGCGGGAGACCTGGGTTCGATCCTTGGGTTGGGAAGATCCCCTGGAGAAGGAAATGGAAACCCACTCCAGGACTATTGCCTGGAAAACCTCATGGACAGAGGAGTCTGGTGGGCTACAGCCCATGGGGAATCAGCCATGGGGAATCAGAATCTATAGGAATCAGTCTGAATGTATTTAAAATTATAATAATAAGTTAAAAATAGAAAATATGTATAACATGAGGTTGTTGATATAAAGTTCAATAATAATTAAGTAAAGCAATGTATTATTTAGGGATGGTACATCAGTGGTAAAACTGAAGGATAAAGTTTTCCAAAATATAGATGAAAATGACAAAGAAATGATAAATATAAAAGAGAAGATGAATAATTTGGAAGACTCTGTATCTAAATATGTGTTTCTAGGATGAGACAAGAACATCTAAAGAAGCAATATTCAAAGAAACAATTGAAACTATTTAAGAATTGAAAGAAGCACTGAGAATGCAAATTTATATAGCCCACATACCAAAATTTATCCCATTAAAAATATTTTTTCAATCATATGAAATATAAAATGATTTAGTCTTCTGTAAAAACGCATTCCTACAGAAAAGTTAAAAAAAATTTTTTTTGATATCTTCAGNTGGACTCTGTGGGAGAGGGAGAAGGAGAGGGTGGGATGATTTGGGAGAATGGCATTGAAACATGTATAATGTCATATATGAAATTAATCACCAGTCCAGGTTTGATGCGTGATACTGGATGCTTGGAGCTCATGCACTGGGATGACCCAGAGGGATGGTACAGGGAGGGAAGAAGGAGGAGGGTTCAAATGGGGAACATGTGTATACCTATGGTGGATTCATGTTGATGTATGACAAACCAATACAATATTGTAAAGTAATTAACCTCCAATTAAAATAAATACATTTATATTTAAAAGAAAAAAAAAAACCTTATTGCTTTCTCTAGGAAAATGATTAACTGGTGGTAGTGAGAAATAAGGGACATCATACATCCATCTTAAAATTTAATTATGCTCCTCAGGGAAATGCAACAATGAGCACATATACAAAATTTCACACATATTTTGGTATTCATACATACTGATCTCTAAGGATGCATTTGAAAGATGTTATCAGGCATTGCAACATTTACCTGAGATTGAGGGGAGAGAAGAAAGACCATAATAGCTATATGAATGTCTCAGATGTTTTAATAAACATTTTGTAAGTGAATAATAGGTGGCAATAGGCCTTTTTATCCTCAGATAATTTAATGACATACTGCAGGCCTTCTGGAGGTGGAAAATAGGAATTATCTTTCCTGAATTAACTAGGATATATAGCCTCTCTGGAAATTTACATTTTGTTCTTTAATCATTTATTAAATTATTTCAGTTTGAAATGATTTGTACAAGTTGATGTAAAATATCACCACTGTACTTCCATTTATGAAAGCTAAATAATGTAGTCAATCTCATTTTAACCTGACTTTTGAAAAGTGAAGACTTGTGAAAATTGACTTACAGTGAAGATCAGAATGTGAACTGTGTAGAAGAACATAAAGAAGGCATGAAGACAGTTGCAAATTGAACAAAATATTTGTCAATGTTGACAATACAAAGCTATCCTTTTGGTTAACATTTTGACCTTGGGAAATTAAGTTATAATCTATTAGCATTTTATGAATAAGACAGATGGTGATCTTGATAGCAAATCTGATAGAAGTCTAGTTTCACAAAACAATTACAATTCAAGATAGTCAAGTTTAAAAACAGTGGCTTCTACTACAGGAAACAGCTCAAAATGCATGAAAAATATTCTATGAGAGTGCTAAGAATCATTTTCAAGAAATAAAGGACTGATTAATTGTGCGTACCACATGACCTTATATTTCCTATTGCCATCAAATGTAATAATCTTCGCAGCTTTCTGTTAAGTGAATAAAGATTATTTCCCACAAGAAGAAATTCATATAAGAAAAGGTATAAGAAAAATGTACAATCTTAACTCTTTTTCTGTGCTTGATGTTTTGCTGTAAGTTTATTCTATGCTGTAGTTTTAAGAAATAAAAATATGTTAGCTAACATACAATACCATAGCATTTTCTCCTGAAGAGTAAAGTGTAGACAAATGTTTCCTTGAGTAGAACTTCCTGGTTTACACCCACTTTCAATTGTTTGTCTATATTAGGGCAATTATTTAAAAATATTCTGTTTGGCTGAACTTATTGTACATCATAAGTACATAAGAAAATAAGAAACAATGTGTGTAAGTGTTTTGTAAACTAAAATCTTCTACAGTGTTTTTTAAATTAGAAAGAGTAACTGGAGATGACTTCTCTCACCCTCCCACATATTACCATCTGTTTTAAAAAAATATTTTCATGCCCTCTTTCCTGGCTTGAATTGAGAAATTAATTTTGGCATTTTATAATGTTTCCAGTGAGAATTTTTGTAATGTTATCCCATTATTGATAGACAAAATTATGACATCATACTTCTTAGTTACTGTTCAAAATATTCACAAATTCTTCTTTTTATTGACAGCTTAAATAAATATGGCAAACTGAAGAGAGTAGTATATTTTAAAAACTCCATTCACTAAGAATATTATTTAGAAAAGATAATAGAAAATGTGAATATCTGATAAGTATGTAATGACTTCGTGGGTATAGATAATATAATTGTTAAAGATGATTTGTTATATAGAAAAAATAACAAATTCATGATGAGGTGCCAATATTACATTCTTAGATATTCTATCAGTAACATTATATACAACAGAGTTATATATATATATAGTAATATCTTCATGTTCATTTTGAAGAATTTTATTTTATTTTTTTAAGAAAGAAAGAAACTTGCCACTATAAATTCTGTCTCTAGCCTTCAGGCTTTTGTAGCATTGCTTAAGAGATGAAAAGTAGAAAAGATGAAACTTTTCTTATAGATGTTAGCATATTTCAGCATTCCTAGGAAAGCACTGAGACCTTTATCAGTCAAGATTATCTAAAACAATAGCATATAGATATACAGATATAGATAAAGCTGTTATATATATATAAGCTGTCAATAAAGAGAGAGAGAGAGAGATTTATTTTAAGGAATTCTTCACAATTGTGAAAACTGGTAAATTTAAAATCTGTAGGTTAGGCTAATTCCACTAAGAATTGATACTGAAGTCCTAAATACAAAATCTATAGAATAGACCAGGAGACTAGAAGTTCAGTCAAGCTTTTTATGTTACAGTCTTGAGAAAGAATTCCTTCTTCTCCAGGAAGCCTCAATTTTTCTCTCACTGCTTTAAACTAATTGAAAGAGGCCCATTCACATTATCAAGAGTAATTTGCTTTACTTAAAAAAAAAAGTGATTATAAATACTAATCGCATTTACAAAATACTTTCACAGAAACATCTAGACTAGTGTTTGACCAAACAGCAGGATACCATAAGTTTACACATAAAACTAGCAATCACAAGTTTCCCAGTAAGTATTTGACTTTTACTTTGTAATCTTAACTAAGAGATAATTTAAAGATATTATTTTTGGACCAAGGAAGACAGGAAAGTAATATATGAAATTTATCCAAAACTTTAAATGATCTTGACTAGTTATAACTGAAATAGTTGTAACAGGTATTAAGACATCCTTGATGATTAGTTTCAAAAATGGTTTGAAATCAGTGAATTTAGAAAAGATATGAACAAGCATCCACTGCTAAAGGAAATTTTCCTATCTTCTTATTCAGCTTCCTGTGATAGCTTAAGTAAAGACAGATGTTCAAGTAACCACATTATGCAGAGAAAAGCAATTTTACCTAGCTGCAATGATGAGTTAACATTTTTTCTTTGTTTTATTAAGATACATACAGCATTATATATTTAATATATATAGCACAGTGATTTAACTTTTATACATCATGAAACGATAACCACAATAATTCGGGTGAACAACTATCATCTCAGACAGGTAAGAAGAAATAATTTTCCTTTGTAATGAGACTTCTTAGAATTTTCTCTTAACAATTTTCATATACATCTCTAGTACTTACTAATCCTACAACTGGAAGTTTGTGTCTTTTGACCACCTTGAGCCAATCCTTACTCCTCCACCCTCTATTTCTTTCTGTTTTAAAATTTTATTTCACATTGGAGTATGGTAGATTAACAATGTTATGTTAGTTTCAGGTGTATGGCAAAGTGATTCAGTTATAAGTATATGTGTATCTATTCTTTTTCAAGTTCTTTTCCCATTTAGGTTATTATAAAGTGTTAAGTAGAGTTCTCTCTGCTACACAGTAAATCCTCGTTGGTTACCTATTTTATTAATAAACATAGCAGTGTGTACATGTCAATCTCAAACTTTCTGGTCCTTTAATCTTTCACTACCCCTCACTGTTTCTCCCTGGTAACTATCAATTTGTTCTGTGAGTTTGTTTATGTTTTGTAAATAAGTTCATTTGTGTCATTTTTGTTAGACTACACTTTTAAGTGATATCATATATTTGTCCTTCTCTGCCTGACTTACTTCACAGTGTGATAATATCCAGACCCATCTGTATTGCTGCAAATGGCATCATGTCATTTTTTTAATGCCTGAGTATATTACATTGTATATATAGGACATATCTTTATCCATTTATACATTGATGGACATTTATGTTGCTTCCATACCTTGGCTATTGTAAACAGTATTGCAATAAACACTGTATACTTTTAAATCATGTTTTTCTCTGGATATATGCCCAGGAGTGGGATTGCTGGATCACACAGTAGATCTATTTCAGTGTTTTTTTTTTTTTTTTAATTTCAGTTTTTAAGGGACCTTGATACTGTTCTCCATAGTGGCTATACCGATTTATATTTCCACCAAAAGTATAGGAGGGTTCTCTTTTCTCCACACTCTCTCCAAAATTTATGGTTTATAGACATTTTGATTATGGCCATTCTGACAGATGTGAAGTGATATCTCAGTACATTTTGACTTGTATTTCTCTAATAATTAGCAAAATTGAGCATCTTTTCATATGCCTCATAGTCATCTATATGCCTTCCCTTCTGGAGAAGTGTCTATTTAGTTCTGTCCATGTTTCAATTGATTTGTTTTTTTTATATTTAGCCTCATATGCTATAAATTTTTTATATTACAATCTTGTTGGTTACATCTTTTGCACATATTTTCTCACATTCTATGAGTTGTCTTTTCATTTGGCTTATGGTTTCCTTTGCTGTTTAAAAACTTTTGAATTTAATTACATTCCATTTTTTTTTCCCCATGTACTCTGGGAGACAGATCTAAAAAGATCTTGCCAGTTATGTCACTGATGAACATAGATGCAAAAATCCTTAACAAAATTCTAACAAACAGAATCCAACAATATATTACAAAGATCATACATCATGACCAAGTGGGCTTTATCCCAGGGATGCAAGGATTCTTCAATATCCACAAATCAATGTAATACACCACATTAACAAATTGAAAGATGAAACCACATGATTATCTCAATAGATGGAGAGAAAATCTTTGACAAAATTCAACATCCATTTATGATTTTAAAAAAACCCAGAATGCAGGCATAGAAGGAACCTCAACCTAATAAAGGCTATATATGACAAATCCACAGCAAACATCCTCAATGGTGAAAATTTGAAAGCATTTCCCTTAAAGTCAGGAACAAGGATAGGGTGCCCACTCTCACCACTGCTATTCGAGATAGTTTTAGAAGTTTTGGCCATAGCAATCAGAGCAGAAAAATAAATCAAGGAATCCAGATTGGAAAAGAAGTAAAACTCTCACTGTTTGCAGATGACATGATCCTCTACCTAGAAAACTCTAAAGACTCCACCAGAAAATTACTAGAGCTAATCAATGAATATAGTAAAGTTGCAGGATATAAAATTAACACACAGAAATCCCTCGCNAAAGAAGTAAAACTCTCACTGTTTGCAGATGACATGATCCTCTACATAGAAAATTCTAAAGACTCCACCAGAAAATTACTAGAGCTAATCAATGAATATAGTAAAGTTGCAGGATATAAAATTAACACACAGAAATCCCTCGCATTCCTATACACTAACAATGAGAAAACAGGAAGAGAAATTAAGGAAACAATTCCATTAACCATTGCAATGAAAAGAATAAAATACTTAGGAATATATCTATCTAAAAAAGAAAAAGACCTATATATAGAAAATTATAAAACACTGATGAAGGAACTCAAAGAGGACACAAATAGATGAATACCATGTTCATGGATTGGAAGAATCAATATAGTGAAAATGAGTATACTATCCAAAGCAATCTATAGATTCAATGTATTCCTTATCAAGCTACCAACAGTATTTTTCACAGAACTAGAACAAATAATTTGACAATTTGTATGGAAATACAAAACACCTCGAATAGCCAAAGCAATCTTGAGAAAGAAGAATGGAACTGGAAGAATCAATCTGCCTGACTTCAGGCTATACTACAAAGCTACAGTTATAAAGACAGTATGCTACTGGCACAAAGACAGAAATATAGATCAAAGGAACAAAATTGAAAGCCCAGAGATAAATCCATGCACCTATGGACACCTTATCTTTAACAAAGGAGCCAAGAATACACAATGGAGAAAAGACAATCTCTTTAACAAGTGGGTCTGGAAAAACTGGTCAACCACTTGAAAAAGAATGAAACTAGGACATTTTTTAATACCATATACAAAATTAACTCAAAACAGATTAAAGATATAAATGTAAGACCAGAAATTATAAAAATTCTAGAGGAAAACATAGCTGAAATACTCTCAGACATAAATCACAACAGGATCGTCTATGGCCCACCTCCCAGGATAGTGGAAATAAAAGCAAAAATAAACAAATGGGACCTAATTAAACTTAGAAGCTTTTGCACAACAAAGGAAACTATAAGTAAGGTGAAAAGACAGCCTTCAGACCATGGATAAAATAATAGCAAATGAAGCAACTGACAAAGAATTAATCTCAAAAATATACAATAAACTCCTGCAGCTCAATTCCAGAAAAATAAACGACCCAATCAAAAAATGGGCCAAAGAACTAAAAAGACATTTCTCCAAAGAAGACATACAGATGGCTAACAAACACATGAAAAGGTGTTCAACATCACTCATTATCAGAGAATGCAAATCAAAACCACAATGAGGTACCATTTCACACCGGTCAGAATGGCTGCTATCCAAAAATCTACAAACAGTGAATGCTGGAGAGGGTGTGGAGAAAAGGGAACCCTCTTACACTGTGGGTGAGAATGCAGACTAGTACAGCCACTATGGAGAACAATATGGAGATTCCTTAAAAAACTGGAAATAGAACTGCCTTATGANTTTATTTAATATTGCAAGTTTATAAAAATATACAATATATGTATATAACAGAAAAGATGTAAACCTTTATGGAAAAAACTGAAAACTTCATTAAGATGAATTTAAGAAACTTGAATAGAGAAGTATGTTGTATATTTGGATCTGAAAACTCAATATTGTAAATATATTGAACATGTTAATTGTTTCCAGATTAATTTACAAATTAAATCAATATCCTAACAGATTTGTTAAACTTGGAAAACAGATTCTATAACTGACATGGAGGAGCAAGAAGACAAGAAAACTCAAGACAGTTCTAAAGAAGGAAAAAATGGGAATATAGCATCATTATAATTTAGACATTGTGGTGTAGATGGAAGGAAAGATAAACAGACCATCAAATAGATTACAGATAACAGAAACAAAGTAATAGGCACAGATTATAACAGAAATTCAAATCCAGGTCTGTTTGACTTCCAATCTCCTGTGTGTAATTTTCAGACTAATCTTTACAAAACACAAATCACATACTCTCACTATCCTGTTTAAAATCCGTGATTTTCCTGTCAGTCCATTGATGTGGCAAGCTATTCTTTTTTGGGTCTGGCCTCTGCCTGTTTGCTCAGTATCCTTCCAGATTCTCCATTCCTTATTTTTCTTATTACAGTATGATGTCCCACCCATTCAGAAGTACCTACAGTTCCCTGAATTCACCATGGTTTCTTAACTCTGAGTGCTTGACCATACCATCTTGAAGACTTCCTTTTCTGCCCTCCTACTAGAGGGCTGTTTTCTGTTCTGTCCTATTGCTGTGCCTGACACCCAGTAAATAACTGTTGAATGAAATGTTTAATAACTAAGACAAAAATGGCACATTCTTGATGGCCTGTTCAAAATGGAAGGAAATTTCCACACATGGGTCTTATTCCAGTACAGTCACTCAGTGGTGTCCGACCCTTTGCGACTCCATGAACCGCAGCGCCAGGCCTCCCTGTCCATCACCAACTGCCGGCTGCTGCTGCTAAGTCACTTCCGACTCTGTGCGACCGCAGAGACGGCAGCCCACCAGGCTCCCCCATCCCTGGGATTCTCCAGGCAAGAACACTGGAGTGGGTTGCCATTTCCTTCTCCACTGCATGAAAGTGAAAAGTGAAAGAGTCATGTACGACCCTTAGCGACCTCGTGGACTGCACTTACCAGGCTCCTGGAGTTCACCCAAACCCATGTCCCTTGAGTTGGTGATGCCCTCCAACCATCTCTCCTCTGTCGTCCCCTTCTCCTCCTGCCCTCAATCTTTCCCAGCACCAGGGTCTTTTCAACTGAGTCAGCTCCTCTCATCAGGTGGTCAAGTATTGGAGTTTCAGGTTCAAGCATCAGTCCTTCTAATGAATATTCATATGCAATTGAATTCTTTATTATGGCTGTTTCAGGAGACTTGCTCTGGCAGACTGTACAAGCAGTTTGTAAGGGGATATTACTAAATTTATTGATGATCAGTCACTTAGAATGTGTCCAAAGTTAAGCATTTTAGATAGATTTTGAATAAACACTTCATTAGTTCTTGCATTATACCGATTTTGTTTTAAAATAAATCATATTCTTAGCACACCATGTAATTGACTAATAAAATAGATGCTAAGCTTCAATGTAATATAGTAAAGAGAATAGCTTTTAATACAAATATTAATTTTACCATATATCAGCTTCTCAGTGTTCCAAATACACATTAGAGAAGTATGTGGTTTAAATTACCTTTATCCCCTTTTGATTACCTCTAAATAGACATACACAGCCAGTTCCCTTTCTTTCCTCATAGTATGAATGTAATAATGCATACATTATGTATTACTTGTTTGCATAAATTGTTTGAAAGGTGTGCTCATTCTTTTCCTTTTATTACTGTGTTTTATAAATCTATCACTGTGTATCTGCATGTCCTTTGAGAGAAAAAAATGTAATAGAATCTGAGGCTCAGTCTATACCAGGACACTGCTTTTGAGGCCGATTTTCAAATTGACTTAAATAGATAAGTTATAATCCAATTTCCTGTTACCAGTAAATCTTATTAGCATTTTTCTATTACATTTTATAAGGCAAATGCTGATTTATGCTTGATAACTTTGATTCTTCCTTCACAACTTGAGTCTCAGATTAACAAGATTTTAATGTCATAGGAAGCTATGCTGCAAGTTATATATGCATGACTCCAGTTCCACTTACTTCTTCATTTGTAAATTATGTTTAAGGACATTACTATATGCTAGAATCAGTGTGGCCATGCTGAGACAGTGAAGAATGAGACACATGCTCCGTGAAACAGGCTTTTATTTTAATTTATGTTAAATTGTCAAATCCTAAATTAATGAATAGCAAATGCGTAACTTCAAATGGGCTCATGTGGAAATATTTCTATTTGCAGTTATCTTTTAAAATTAGAGAGTTTGCTCTTTTCTGCCTGTAAGATAAATATGATAACTTCACACCAGAATCCAGTGTTCACTCCATGATAATACAGTAGACATCAAATAAAAGCAGCCATGCAACTAAAATTAAAGTTCAAAATCATTAATTTAATTATAGTACATAATCATTTGACAGTGCTACGGACTGGATTTAAAGGATGCTATTGTAATTGATTGTTAATCATTAAAAAGCGTGCAGTAAAGATAATGCTGCCTGGGTGGTGGTGAGTTACGATTTTATCCTATCCAGGGACCAGATTGTGGGAACAAATGGCTTCTGTCACCATCAATGAATTATGGAGGATAGAAATTGAAACGGAGGGCTACCCTACAAACATGTGGGGCAGAATACTGACTGCCATTATGAAGGACTGACAATGTACCAGCCCTGAGCTGAGCATTTACTTACATTATCTCATTTAATCTTTACCATAATCTAAGGGAGTCTATATTACTATCTCCATTTTACAAATGAAGGCGATGATGTTCTCAGAGTTTAAGACTCACACGTGATCATACACTGCATAATGGGGAGTGTGATCTTTCTGATTGAAAAGCCTAAGTTTGAGCTGCTATTTACACTCTCTGCAATGAAAATCTGCAAAGTGAGCTTTATAATTGTAATGTGCTTGGTACTTGCCAGCCATGACATTTATAATTTACATTTTAGCAGCTGTTTTCTAGGAATATTCTCTTTTCCTCAGAATTCTTTTAAGTCTGTCTTCTCCCTTTCTTCCTTTCATGATTTATAAGAGGGACTTAGTGAGTAGAATTATTTTACCTTTTCATCTATTTTATCAGATAGCTGTATTTGTAAGAAAGGAATAATAATAAAAGTCCTGTGATGTACCCTTTGGGTTACATTAAAAGGAAATTGTGGTTAGCAAGGCAGTAGATACCACTGGCTGGGAGATTTGTACCAAGCAAAGCACTCAGCGAGAATTAAAAAGAGTATTGATAGAAAAGAATACCTTACTTCATGGAGGGTCACTCTCCCTCCCTTGTTTTTTTTTTTTTTTCCCCTTGTCATATAGCAATCATTTCATTGTGCAGTCACTATATTTCCATTGACTGTACCTCATTGGAACTTGGGCTTAGAGAAAATGTGATAAGGAGGTTATTGGATATTTATTTTTCTTACCAGCTGTGAATAATCTTTAGTTGCTGCATTAGTGGTAAATGAGAATTCTTCTCTCTACTGTTCTCAAATGCCATGGATGTTTCTGTGAAGGGATTCCTGGGTACCTGTGGAATCCAGTAGATGCCTATGCAGAATAGGTGATAGGTCTGGTGTCACACCACACCTGAGTTAAAAGATACCTAACTCTGTACCTAAAGAGTTACTTAACTAAGTTTCCTATTTTTAACTGTGACATACTTTGAATATTGTTTCTCAGAATGCTGTGTTATATATATAAGATAACTGGCCTATATTCAGTTTTTAATTGGTACTTAATGTTAGAATGTTACAAGTACTACTAATGTCACTAAGGATACAAAACTGATAAGTTTTAAGTCCTTACATTCTGTTGAATGAAAACATATGTACAGTATAGTATAGTATGGCAGGTGATGATAAGTGCTATGAAGAAAAAAAGAAAAAGGTAAGAATCAGATAAGGTAAGAATTAGAAGGAAAGTGACTGAGGGAAATCATGTGTAGCATGATCAGAGAAGACCTGGTAAATTTACATTTGAATTACACTGAAGAACGTAATGGAAAGAACTGTGTGTACATGTTTGGTTCATTTAAGGCTTGTTTTCATTTCATGATTATCATTAAATTCCTACTCTTGAACTCATTGATCAGGCTAGTTTGAACAATACACATTACACATTACAGCAATCAGTGTATGTATATGTGTCTCTCTGTGTGTGCCCTCCATTTATAGCCTGTAGAATCTGCAGATCAGTTGAGCCAATGGAATTATACAAAGATTCACTGCATAGACTCACTAGATATACAAAGCAATATCAAATATGCATAGTATGAAAAGAAAAATACTTAATCATTGTAGATAAATAAAAGTTGAGTAGAGTGACTGGAAAAATACCTTCAACTGAATTCAATAATAAATGTGTAAGAAGTACCAACATTATCCTGATTAGAGATTATACTGTTCATTTGATTTATTGGTCTAATGATCATTTGTAGTTTTCAAGATCTTTCTGAAGCAGAAAAATTAGAGAATGCAGTAGTTTGAGTATTTCAACCTATTTAGAATAGTAGTGAATGTCAATTTTATATGGATGTGTCCAACAGATGGAAAGAAGTTAGACATCTAGATAATCTCTGGAAACACTTTATTGATAGCATTGAAGGGCTTGTCTATATCTCCATATATTTTAAAATAGAAGAAACAAATGATGCTATTTCTTATAAGCAAATGCTTTTCAAGAAAGAAATATATTTTTCAAAACTTCGGTTTTTGGTGTTAAGAGAGAAAATATTAAGAGATGATTTTTTTATATTAAGTACCAACAATGGCATTCTAGGACCAATATAACATTGATATTAATATGTAATCATATAAATGATAACAAGTAAGGTGCAAAAAATGCATTCCTAACACTTTCAGTTCAGTTCAGTCACTCAGTCATGTCCAACTTGTTGTGACCCCATGGACTGCAGCACACCAGGCCTCCCTGTCCATCACCAACTCCCAGAATTTACTCAAACTCATGTCCTTTGAGTCAGTGATGCCATCCAACCATCTCATCCTCTGTCGTCCCCTTCTCCTCCTGCCTTCAATCTTTCCCAGTATCAGGGTTTTTTCAAATGAGTCAGTTCTTCACATCAGGCAGCCAAAGTATTGGAGTTTCAGCTTCAGCATCAGTCCTTCCAGTGAATATTCTGGATTGATTTCCTTTAAGATGGACTGGTTGGATCTTATTGTAGTCCAAGGGACTGTCAAGAGTCTTCTCCAACACTACAGTTCAAAAGCATCAACTCCTCGGCACTCAGCTTTCTTTATAGTACAGTTCTCACATCCGTACATGACCATGGGAAAAAGCATAGCTTTGACTAGAGGACATTTGCTGTCAAAGTAAGGTCTCTGCTTTTTAATATGCTGTCTAGTTTGGTCATAACTTTTCTTTCAAGGAGCAAGTGTCTTTTAATTTGATGGCTATAGCCACCATCTACAGTGATTTTGGAGCTCAAAAAAACAGTCTGTCACTGTTTCTNATAGCTTTGACTAGAGGACATTTGCTGTCAAAGTAAGGTCTCTGCTTTTTAATATGCTGTCTAGTTTGGTCATAACTTTTCTTTCAAGGAGCAAGTGTCTTTTAATTTGATGGCTATAGCCACCATCTACAGTGATTTTGGAGCTCAAAAAAACAGTCTGTCACTGTTTCTACTGTTTCCCCATCTATTTGCTATGAAGTGATGGAACCAGATGCCATGATCTTAGTTTTCTGAATGTTGAGCTTTAAGCCAATATTTTCACTCTCCTCTTTCAGTTTCATCAAGAGGCTCTTTAGTTCTTCCTCACTTTCTGCCATAAGGGTGGTGTCATCTGCATATCTGAGGTTATTGATATTTCTTCTGGCAATCTTGATTCCAGCTTGTGCTTCATCCAGTCCAGCATTTCTCATGATATATTCTGCATATAAGTTAAATAAACATGGCCTCACTAAATTTCTCTGTCAATTTTTTGCATGCCTGTGTTCTCCATAAAAACTAATTTTCATAGAACTATGTCTCGGGCATAGTACATGTTTGACACATATTTATAGAATGTGAAAGAAAAGAATATTGTTATGGAAATATATGGATACAGTTGTTTTTTTCAGTCGTTAAGTCATGTCCAACTCTTAGAGACCTCATGAACTATAAAATCCCAGACTCCTGTCATCCTCTATCTCCCGCAGTTTGATCAAATCATGTCCATCAAGTCGGTGATGCCATCCAGCCATCTCATCCTCTGTCCTCCCCTACTCTTCCTGCATTCAGTTGTTCCCAGCATCAGGGTCTTTTCCAATAAGTCAGCTCTTTGCATCAGGTGGCCATCAGCTTCAGCATCAGTCCTTCCAGTGGATATTGAGGGTTTATTTTCTTTAGGATTAACTGGTTTGATCTCCTTGCTGTCCAAGGAACTCTCTAACCCTAACTTTAACCTTACCCTCCAGCAGCACAATTTGAAAGCATCAGTTCTTTAGTGCTCAGCCTTCTTTATGGTCTACATCTCATATCCATACATGACTACTGGAAAAACTGTAGCTTTGACTATACCAACCTTTGTCAGCAAAGTGATACCTCTGCTTTTTAATACATTGTCTAGGTTTGTCAACACTATCCTTCCAAGAAACAAGTGTTTTTAAATTTCATGCCTAAAGTTAAGGATGACAGTGATTTTGGAGCCCAAGAAAATAAAATCTGTCTCTGCTTCTACTTCTTCTTCGTCTTGAAATGATGAGACCAGATACCATGCACTTAGTGTTTTGAATGTTGAGTTTTTAGCCAGCTTCCTTACATTCCTCTTGCACCCTCATCAAGTGGCTCTTTAGTTCCTATTCACTTTCTGCCATTAGCATGGTATCACCTGCATATCTGAGGTTGTTAATATTTCTCCCAGCAATCTTGATTCTAGCCTGTGATTCATCCAGCCTGGTATTTTACATAATATACTTTTCATAGAAGTTAAACAAACAGGGTGACAATATGCATTTTTGTCATACTCTTTTCCCAATTTTAAACTAGTCTGTTGTTCCATGTCTGGTTCTAACTGTTGCTACTTTTCCCACTATTAGGTTTCTCAAGAGACAGGTAATATGATGTGATACTCCCATACTCCCATGTCTTTAAGAATTTCCCATGGTTTGTTATGATGCATACAGTCAAAGGCTTTAGCGTAGTTAATAAAGCTGAAGTAGATGTTTTTCTGGAACTTCCTTCCTTTCTCCATGATCCAAAGAATGTTGGGAATTTGATCTCTGAAGTCTCTCTTTTTCAAAACCCAATTTGTACCTGTGGAAATTCTTGGTTCATATACTGCTGAAGCCTAGCTTGAAGGATTTTAAGTAAAACCTTACTAGCTTGTGAAATGAGCACAACTGTACAGTAGTTTGAACATTGTGCGGCATTGACCTTCTTTGGGGTTGGAATGACAAACTGACCTTTTCCAATTCTATGCTACTACTGAGTTTTCCAAATTTGCTGACATATTGAATGTAGCACTTTCACATCATTATTTTTTAACATTTGAAATAGCTCAGGTGGAAGTCTGCTACTTCCGCTAGCTTTGTTTGTTAGTAATGCTTCCTAAGGCGCATTTGACTTCACACTCCAGGATGGCTGGCCATAGGTGAGTGACTACATTATCATGGTTATCTGGGTCATTAAGACTTTTCATATATAATTCTTCTGTGTATCCTTGCCATCTCTTAATCTCTTCTGCTTCTGTTAGGTCCTTGCTGTTTCTTTCCTTTATTTTGCCCATCCTTGCATTAAGTTTCCCTTGATATCTCCAATTTTCTTGAAGAGGCCATTAGTCTTTCTCACTCTACTGTTTTCCTCTATTTCTTTGCATTGTTCATTTAAAAAAGGCCTTCTTATCTTTCCTTGCTATTCTCTGGAATTCTGCTTTCAGTTGGGTATGTATTTTCCCTTGCCTTCTGCTTCTCTTCTTTCCTCAGCTATTTGTAAAGCCTCCTCAGACAACCACCTTGCCTTCTTGCATTTCTTTTCCTTTGGGATGGTTTTGGTCACTGCCTCCTGTAAAATGTTA
>SJYV01047883.1:462817-477004 GCA_006410875.1 Neotragus pygmaeus | reverse complement strand
TGGATATTGGCTCTGTGCAATTACTATAAGCATTGATTTGGCTGTTTCACATATTGTCAGAAGTCAAGTAGAACCTGCTTTATTACCGTTATAACAAAATATTAAGTCTATAAATGCACTAAGGCTTTTTCCACCTCATCTTCAGTGTTTACAGGAAATAATGTTTTCTCTTATGAAAAATAAAGTTCCCAATTTTTAGGAGACTGATACTGATGAGCAAACTATCCTACACCCTATAATGATTTATTAGTGTATTTGTTTATATAGCTTTCTTTCATAATAGATCATGGGGCTTCTCAAATGGTACCAGTTGTAAAGAATCTAACTCTCAGTGTAAGAGACACAATAGACAAAGGTTTGATCCCTGGGTTGGGAAGATCCCCTGGAGTAGGAAATGGCAATCCACTCCAGTATTCATGCCTGGAAAATTCCACGGACAGAGGAACCTGGTGGGTTACGGTCCATGGCATTATAAAGAATCAGACACAACTGAGCAAGCATGGGCCACACATCATAATAGATTATAAGCTCCATAAAGGCAGGAACCAAGTTGTATTTCTATTCTCAGTACCTGACACAGTGAAGGCATTAAACATATTGAATGTTAAAATGTGGACAAAGGCTAAAGTATCTGGATTCTCATGTCTGCATCTCAAGACCTGGTTAAATTTTTACAAAGATGTTCATTAGTATGCTGATAAGTTGATGTCCTTGACATCCTATGTAGGCACACTTACTAAGTGGCATTTGTTAGGTTCAACCCCCACAATGTACTGCTATTCAATTAATTGTGTGGTGATGAGCAATAAAAATTCCAATTTAGCATACCCTCATTCTAGCTCATTAATGATCTATAGTTGTCTTATATAATTTATTGATACCAATGATTTGTTTTTCTGGTGTCAGTTTAGCTTTGTCTTGAGGAATAAGCCTATTTTAAAAATAAAAGTGATAATAATAAGCCTCTGTCAAAGCACTTACCACATGTGCTATTTTAAAACCTCTGCTTGGCAAAACATAATATTCTATCCCTCTATTGGGTAATCACAGCCAACTTCCTATTGAAATGTTCTGAGAGATAGTAAAGAATAGAACACTGATTGGCATTATTGACATCAGTATTTCACTTACATTTATTTATGGATATAAAAAATATTCTTAAGTATCTACAGTATAGCACTGTGCAAAGATCTGGATATATAGAAGTGAACAAGATTGACATGGTCTCTTCCTTAATAGAACTTACACTATAGTAAGGAATGAATATCTTTTGAAACACATTTTAGAAATATTACCCCAGGATGTCTTTTATATTTATCTAAAAGTTAGAAAGCTGTGACTTGGTTAATTTTTTAATGAATATAAGTTTTAAAATTTTATCTCTACCTGAAGCATTCTTAATTTAAGCAAATTATATAATATTATGACTGTGGTTTATTAACTCCAGTTTTCCCAGCAGCAAGATTACTAACTTTGGAAACCAGTATTAAAGAATTAGGGGCTTCTCTGGTGACTCAGACAGTAAAGAATCTGCCTGCAATGCAGGAGACCTAGGTTCAATCTCAGGGTTGGGAAAATCCCCTGGAGAAGGGAGTGGCTACCCACTCCAGTATTCTTGCCTGAGAAATCCCATTGACAGAGGAGCCTGACAGGCCATACAGTCCATAGGTCTCAAAAGTTGGGCACGACTTAGCTACTAAACCATCACCACCAAGATGAACAGGACCAAAATTTAAGAAATTGAACAGGAGGCCTCAAAAAAACAGAGTGTAATTTTTCACAAATATATCTATACTAAGGAAAAAAGATTTGATATTTCAGAACTATCCATAGGAAGGGCCCTGGTAAGCGCCCTGGCTTTTATTTTGTACTAGCAAAAGCGCTCCACTGGTGATGGACAGGGAAGCCTGGCATACTGCAGTCTATGATGGGGTCTCAAAGAGTCAGACACGACTTAGCAACTGAACTGAACTGAACAAAAAGCCATAGAATGAGGGCCAACTAGAGATATATGGAGGTTTTAAAACACCTCAAAGCAAACCTAATTGAAATCAGTTACATTTGATTATACAACCAGTCCCCTTATCCTATTTTATCTAGGAGAAAGCTGACTTCCACCCCTCAGAGAAAGATAACATCTAAAGTCTGTATAATGTTTAATATACAATGTAGGGCATTAAGGAAAACAGCATATAAAAAACTGTACAGAGAGTAAAACCCTAGAGATTAAAAATTTATACATAGTTACCAGGGGAGAAGAATGAGGGGCAGGGATAGTAAGGTGTTTAGGGATCACATGTACACATTGCTATATATTAAATGGATAACCAACAAGATCCTACTGTATAGCACAGGGAAATATACTCAATGTTATGTGGCAGCTTGAATGGGAGCGGAGTTTGAGGGAGAATGTATACATGTATAACGCATGGCTCAGTCCCTTTGCTGTTCACCTGAAACTATCACAACATTGTTAACTATACTCCAGTATAAAAAACAAAGTTTAAAATAACTTAAAAGAAAATAAAAGTAGGTAATATAGACCCACAAATGATCCAGAAGCTGAAGTAGCAGACAGTGATTATAAGGTAATTATGAGGGATAGTCTCAAAGCAATAGATGAAATGATGGAAAATCTTATGTGGAAAAAATCAAGTTGAAATTCTAAAAATTAAAGATAAGATAAATTAAGAAATCAACATTCAGGTTAAATAACATGCCAAACATAGAAGAAGAGAATATTAATGTATTAGAAGATACATCAATAGCAAATATTCAAAGCAAACCCAGAAAGAAATAAGATAGAGGTACAGATAAGAATATGAGTCACAGTAGACATAATATCATTTATATATGAATAATAAGAATTTCATGAGAAGGCAGAAATAGCAGACTAGAAGAAATATTTGATAAAATAGGTGGCTAAGATTTTTTTTCAAAACTGATGAAAATTGTGAAATCACAATTTGAAAAAAGTATGAACAACAGGGATGGCTAATACAAAGACTTCTGTGCTAAGAACATCATAGACAAATTTCTGAAGACAGAGGTACCAGGAAAAAAAAAGTTAATAATCTTCTAAAGGGCATCAATAAGATTAAGAGATAATTTTTCAATTTAAAAAAAATGGGATTTAAATGATCTTAGGCAAATAACTGTAAATGCTGGACAAATACCAAACTAGAATTATATACCAAAAAAATACTATTCAAAATTGAGCATTAAAAAAAAAAATCTAAAAATATAATGTTTGAAGACAAAAGAAAAGTGATCAGAGATGATAATACAGAAATACAGGAAAGGATGGAAAGAGTAAATATACAGTACATAGAAATGAATATTGAAGATACGAATATTAAAAATAATGCCTAGAATTAAAATGCATGATGACAACAAAGCAAAAGATGGCAGATTAATAAGCCTAAAGTGCCATAAGGTTCTAGTTTTTAGGTAACAATGATAAAAGTAATAATTTACATTAGACTGCAACAATACAAGGCTGCATATTTTAGTATCTAGAAGAGCCACCAAAAACAAAGTAAATATTCTAAACTAAAAACTTGATAGAAGAAAAGTAAAATAATACAAATAAAGGAAGTAAGAAAGAAGATAAAATGGGACTTAAATAGACAAAACAAATATTAAGGCAGTAGATATACACTAAAATATTTCCTTAAATGTAAATACAATGTATGCTTTGATTAAAAGACTAAGGTTGTTTAGACTTGCCTTAAAAATAAAGATTTTAGCATTGAATGCAAAATGATAAAAAAGTAAACCAAAAAACATGATGTAAAAGAAAAGCTTGTGTAACCTTACTGATGGAAAACACATCAAATTTTAAAATAAGAAGGCTTGGATTTCCCTAGTGGTACAGTGGCTAAGTATCTACCTGCCAGTGCAGAGAACATGGGTCCAATCCTTGGTCCAGGAGGAATCCACGTGCCACAGGGCAACCGAATTGAGGCTGCACTCTAGGGTCCACACGCCACAATTACTGAAGCAGGAGCACCCTAGAGACCACACTCCACAACAAGAGAAACCACCACAATGAGAATCCCATGCACCATAACTGGCAAAACCCCACACACAGCAAGGAAAACCCGATGCAACCAAAAATTAATTAGTTAATAATTTAATAAATAAAATAAAATCTTTATCAGAAATAAAGAACATTTCACAGGAGTAAAGGGTTTTACCACTAGATATATATCAAAATTTTAAATCCGCATGTACTCAATAACAGCACCTAAATATATAAAGAAAAAAAAACAGTGCAATTAAGAAGCAATATAGACAAATCCACAATTATCTGGAGGATTTTAACAAGCCTCTCTCAATAAATAACTGATAGAATAAGCAAATGCTATGTTAGATGAGAACAACACAGACAATATATGTGACCTAAAATGTCTCACACAAAGCAGACTGCTCTCAGAAACATTCTCTTCATTCCTGGCCTGGCTTTCCATCCTCATATGCACACCTATAATCACAGGTCTCCCTCTCTGGAAGACTTTCCTCTTTCCCTTGGGAAAACACCAACTCTTCTAAACAAGGCACACTTATTTTTGGCCCTTTCCTATGTCTGCAGGAAATTCCAGGTGTCTTCCAGATGACTCATGTTTCCAGGATCTAGGTAAAGGATGGTTTATAGGCCCCATGGAAAAAAGAGAATATAAGACCTCTCAGTCAAGTTTTATTTTCCATTAGTGAGAATGTGGAACTGCTATTTCCAGAGCTAGTAACCTTTTAATGACGTTTAACTCTCAAAGGCAAACATTCTATCAATTAAAAAAAGAATAGCTATCTGACAATGAGCCCTAACTTTAGCATATTTAATCCTGCACCCTCTTGATTGCACTAAAGAGCACTAGGCTCTTTCCTCTTCTGTCAGCCAAGAGTCACAAAAAATAACGTACTAGTTCTCAATGGTTGCTTCCACTGCCACTCGGGGGATTACACAGGCTTTAATTACTTGGGTCTTTCTCTAATAAAAGAAGAGGAAAGCAGTTTCAGTGTTTTCTGATCAAATAAGGATGCTTTCTTCTCCCATGAGAAAGAGGAGAAAGAGTAATGGGCAATTTACCAGCTGAATGAACTTCTGTGATACTCTTGATAGCTATTCAAACATGTCCAGATGAAACACACTAGAAAAGATTTTCTTGAGGGAAGAAGAGAGGGGCAATACAAGGGTATTGGGTTTTAGAGGTCCAAACCATCATATACAAAATAAGCTACAAGGAAATATGGTATAACACAGGAAATACAGCCACTATTTTAATTATAAATGGAATATAAACTTAAACTGTAAATCAGTATATTGTACACTTGTAACTTATATAATATTGTATATCAACTATATTTCAATTGAAAAAAACAAGATTTTATTATCACAAAGAAATATTTGGCTAGCACCAACTAAAATAGTGACTTTTAACTGTTAGTGTCTAGCATATGTTAAAAATTAAAAAATAAAAGGAAAAAGTAAAAAATGTTGGATACTTAAAAAAGAAAAAGGGGATAAACAGATGGATTATATAAGATCTATTGTTACTTCCATGTAGATTAATGATATTTATATTGATAATACAATAACAATTAAAACATAGTGCCTAAACCATGTCAAATATTGTTCTAAGACTTTGCAATCTACTATGATTCTTGTTTTACGGGTGTGAAAAGTAATTATAGGAGAAGTTAAGCAGCTTGCCAAGAGTCACAAAATTAATGAGTATAAAGAGGGACTTGAACCCAGTTTATTCGGGGAGCCTATATGGGAGGCTATAGCTTTCCTCATTTTGCTATAACAGATTCAAAGGTAAAGGATGAGTTTTAGTAAAATTTTATTCAGCAATGCACTGTTGAGACACCTTATTTTGGTTTCCTCACAAAATCATATAATAATAGATTTTCTTTAGGATCTTCCTAATAATTCTTTGGTACTACATTTTTCCCATTTTGACAGCTCTCCACAAGACATCAAGGCATAGAATCTGAGCTAGAATCCAGATCTCCTGACCCCATCCAGGGCCCTGTCTACCATGTCATCAAACTGCACCACTGATTTTTCTGTCTGGCACCATGTTTCTGCAATTATTATTCATATTCTCACTTTATGTGTATTTCACAGACTTCAGTTTTATTACATAGCTACATAAGAGAGCCTAATTCATTACCATGTCTTGGAAACCAGCTTTTCTGTCACTATGGCGGTTTGCATTGCATCACTCAAAACGTTGTGAATATGCTTTCAACTGACAACAGTAACATTGAAAACTAAATGTTTGTAATTCTAGCCGTAAACCTTCCAAGGAATAAATAATTTGATTTCAGCATTTGGTAACATTCTATTTATTCAGTGTATGGTTTTCATCTTTTCTTTTAGGGAACACAATATTGGTGAAGCCCCCTGCGTTCTCTGCTTGGTCTATTCTGTTTTTGTTTGCCTTATAGACTTCCATTTATGACCAGACATAAAATTAATATTTCCCTATAGAAAAGTACATTATAATAATATTAGAAATGTTGATACCTTACCAAATATTTGTCAAAACCTGTGGACAGGTGCCTTCAGAATATTAGAAATTGGTTTGTTAAATATGAGGTCATGAGACATTTTTCTGTAGGCTCTGATAGTTGGGAAATAATAGAATGGCTTCACTAGCAAAATAAATCTTGGATTGGAATGTGGTTTACAATGCAACTTAAAAATGATTCAAAATTACACTTTAAAAAATGGTGAAATGCAGAAGTTTTTCAACCCTGTCTGTAGAACTTTTCCTGGTATGTTAAACCTCTAAAGTAATAACAAGAACCATACTTTGGCATAAATTTACAGAACAAAAGGAGAGTGAGCTTTTTTACTACTTAGTAGGTATATTGCTAGATGGAGGATTTGTAGTAAATCCCAACAAAATTGCAGTTTGGGTAGAAATATTTCATAGTGGAAGCAGTGCTTATGGCTGTGAAAGGCTTCAATGGCATTTCCAAAGATAAACACCGCCTATTTTGTGCCCCAATCAAAGTAAAAGGTCTGCAGTAACAGACCCAGAGTGGATGTTATTGCATTTCATTTTTAATGCTGATTGAGTGCCTATGCTTTGGCTTCTAAAAGAACTGACTATTTTATTTCCATGGTAGATTTTCTTTTCCACACTTTGCAATAAAAGTGTTTAGACAAACAGAGGCCCCTTCAAAGTCTTTCTTAGTATGTAGCTTCCGTAAACAAGCCCTGGGTTTCTGACCAATGCTCTAATACAAATGAGTATTGTCAGGAATGGTCTTCAAAATACTAAAGTTTTTTTTTTTTTTTTTTTTTAACTATTTTCAAAAAAAAAATCATACAAAAGACCAGACAATTGTTTAGAACTAGACTGTAAGTGTTGTACTTGAGCGACTGAGAGGTTTAGGTAATCAGGTTCTCTGAGGCATTAATTCATGCATTGACATTGAGGAACAATGTTAGTATTTAATGTGAACAAAGAGTAGATGAAATGAAACTGATGACTGAACTGATAACATCCTGAAAGCAGGGGCGATCTTTAGTTTACCACTGATTCTCAAATGTACAACAGAAAATTTGACAAATAAACATTTAATATTTTAAGGAATGAATGAGCTCTGTATTAGAATTTGAACTCTACCTTGTAGGCATGAAAGACCCCAAAGAACTTTGTAAGAAAATCAAATGCATACCTTAGAAGCTAACTAAGTTAAGTGGTCTGGAGCAAGTGGTCTATCAGCTGCAATTGACATAACTGGGAATATTCTGTCCAGAAAAACAAAGATTTAGAAAGCTATAATTACTCTCCAAATATATGAAGTTCTACTCAATGACAAGAAGAACAAACATCTGTGTGGTTCCAAGAAAAAGAATAAGTACTAAGGGGTGAATATTTAATGAAGAACAATGGAGTTCAATTTAAAGGAAAATGTGTGTGTGTTTTTTAAATATAGAGCTGTCCAACACTGGAACAAACTATGTACTGTGAGTTGGTACTATATCACTGTAAGTGTTTAAGCAAAGTTTAGTATGAGTCCCTGAAAGCCAAAATTCTTGTTGTATCCCTGGATCTATAACATATTTATCACACTGAAAGATTTAACACATGCTTATTGAATGAATATAGCACAGACTTGGTAGAAATCTCTCAGGCATATTGTAGTCCTGCTCATTACCCCCTGTTTAACTTATACCTCTGTTTTGTTTGCAGAAACCCTACTAGTTCCCTATAATTTTAAGTCAGTAGGCAGTACACTGAACCTAAAAACTGAACTAAAGTCATATGTACTTTTGTCCCCAAATAGCCAAGATGAGTGAAAATTGTCTGTAAAGGAAACTATAGTTTTAGAGAAATTAGTTTTATTATTACAGAAGATTGTACTTTTACTTCTTAAGTATTCCCCATTTGTCACTTGAAAGTTAGCCCGTTTTAAACTGTTTAATATAGTTTAATGAATGATTTAACTTTGCAAATAACTTTGGTAAATATTTGATATGCTGTTATTAAATTTTCTTTTGCCGACCTAACCTTTTGACAGTTATTTTACTTTAGCCTGATCTTACTAGATTTAAGTCGTTTCCACATTTGGATAGTCATTCAAAAGAAAGATTTGAGAGAATATGTGTGTTTATACCTTCTTATTAAAGGTTATCTATCCTAGAAACTTACATTTATCTAGATAAAGTAAGTCCAAATGGCAGGCTACTATTCTGTTGCTATTCTGCTGCAATAATAGGATCAACTTAAACACATCAAGGGCAAAAGAGTGTCAGAAACACAAAGAAATATTTTGTACAATATACCATAACCTTGACAGAGAGATATGATCTTTTTTTTCCCCCTTAAGAGGCCAAATAACACAAGGCAATTTTGGATAGTTAGTGAGAAAAAGTAATTAGTGAATTCTCATATAATTTCACTATAAATTATGTTCAATAGCAAATTTAATAGATTTATATCATTTATTTTAGTGAAAAATAACAAATTGGCAAGCATATATTTCTCTTCTCTTTTAAATTTCCCATATATATATGTGTGTGTGTGTGTGTGTGTGTGTGAAAGTGAAAGTGAAGTCGCTCAGTCGTGTCCAACTCTTTGCGACCCCATGGACTGTAGCCTAGCAGGCTCCTCTGTTCATGGGATTTTCCAGGCAATAGTACTGGAGTGGATTGCCATTCCCTTCTCCAAAGGATCTTCCCAACCCAGGGATCGAACCCGAGTCTCCCACATTGTAGACAGATGCTTTACCATCTGAGCCACCAGGGAAGTCCATATATATGTGTGTATATATATATGTATATATATGGGAATGGGGTATATTTTATCAACATACATATATATGGCATATATTTTATGAACATATATACATATGAAAATATGAGCTTGATAAAATCATAATAACTTGTTGAGAAAAGGGAGACAGTAGCAAACTGGAAAATTAAAAGGAAATATAAGAAGATAAAATATTAGACAAAATAAGATTAAAGTAGAACTCAATGAAATAACAAATACAAGGATATAATCTGTCTTTTCCAAGTTCAGAAACCTTATGTGCCAATTTCAGAAGTGAGCTTTCTGGCAATCATGGAGGTAATTAATTAAAGAACTACTTCCAGAACAGCTGATATAGTGGGACTGAATTTTTTCATCCCACTTGCTTTGACTCAACAGATGAAACCCAAGTGTTGTATTTTAAGAAAAGAATTTTCTGCATAGAATAAACTTACAATGTGGAAGGGGGAATCTAAGACAAGAAGTAGTTTTTGAAAATTTTGGATGTTAATAGGAGACAAGGCGAATGCAAGTTTAAAAATAACAAAGAAAGAGTTCAGCTTTACATTAAGAGAAAAATGCACTGGAGTTCTCAAACTAACATAGACTCTTATTTTGACAATAAAAGGTAGCATGTGTTACAGCTTCATTTTCATTCATTCTGAAATGGAAGTGGCCAGTCAGTATACTGTCAGTATATCACCCAGCAGGCTCCTCTGTCCATGGAATTTCCCAGGCAAGAAAACTGCAGTGGGTTGCCA
Organism: Neotragus pygmaeus; assembly: GCA_006410875.1. NCBI lineage: Eukaryota > Metazoa > Chordata > Mammalia > Artiodactyla > Bovidae > Neotragus > Neotragus pygmaeus. The sequence goes on along the minus strand of SJYV01047883.1, from coordinate 466,965 downwards.
TTTCCTTTTCCAGGAGATCTTCACCACCAGGGATCAAAACTGGGTTTCCTGCATTGCAGATGCTCCCTTCCATTGCAGGCAGTCTCCTGCATTGCAGGCGGATTCTTTACCAACTCAACCACCAGGGAAGTCTTTGGTGTGGTATAGTAGATGGCCAATAAATAATAATTTCTATTATGTTTTCACTTATCTATCCTTTAACTATGTCTAGTATAATTCATTCAGAGGTTTACAGAATGAAAAAAAAAATGTTTGCACTATATTTACATTATATGACATAGTTGATAGCATAATTAATTGGTCCATAATTTGTTGATTTCATTGTTATGTTGTTGTGCTCAGTCACTCAGTTGTGTCTGACTCTTTGCAGCCCCTGTAGCCAGCCAGGCTCCTCTATCTATGGAATTTTCCAGGCAAGAATACTGGAGCAAATTGCCATTCCCTACTCCAGAGGATCTTCCCAATCCAGGGATCAAACTCTCATCTCTTGCATCTCCTGCACTGGCAGGTGGACTGCTTACCACTAGCGCCACCTGATATAATATGGAAGGCTGGTTGCTATAACATGCATTATTTAAAAAAAAAAATACAGTTCAGTGGCTCAGTCCTGTCTGACTCCTTGTGACCCCATGGACTGCAACATGCCAGGCCTCCCTGTCCATCACCAACTCCCAGAGTTTACTCAAACTCATGTCGATTGAATCAGTGATGCCATCCAACCATCTCATCCTCTATTGTCCTCTTCTCCTCCTGCCTTCAATCTTTCCCAGCATCAGAGTCTAATGAGTGAGTTCATATCAGTTGGCCAAAGTACTGGAGTTTTAGATTCAGCATCAGTCCTTCCAATGAATATTCAGGACTGATTTCCTTTAGGATGGACTAGCTGGATCTCCTTGCAGTCCAAGTGACTCTCAAGAGTCTTCTTCAATACCACACTTCAAAAGCATCAATTCCTCAGCTCTCATCTTTCTTTCTAGTCCAACTCTCACATCCATACATAACTACTGGAAAAATCATAGCTTTAACTAGGTGGACTTTTGTGGCAGAGTAATGTCTCTGCTTTTTAATATACTGTCTAGGTTGGTCATAACTTTTCTTCCAAGGAGCAAGCATCTTTTAATTTCATGGCTACAGTCACCATCTGCAGTGATTTTGGAGCCCCAAAATATAAAGTCTGTCACTGTTTCCACTGCTTCCTCATCTATTTGCCATGAAGTGATGGGACCAGATGCCATGATCTTCGTTTTCTGAATGTTGAGTTTTAAGCCAACATTTTCACTTTCATGAAGAGGCTCTTTAGTTCTTCTTTGCTTTCTGCCATAGGGTGGTGTCATCTGTGTGTCTGAGGTGATTGATATTTCTTCTGGCAATCTTGATTCCAGCTTGTGCTTCATCCAGCCCAGCATTTCTCATCATGTACTCTACATAGAAGATAAATAAACAGGGTGACAATATACAGCCTTGACATACTCCTTTCCCTATTTGGAACCAGTCTGTTGTTCTGTGTCCTGTTCTAACCATTACTTCTTGACCTGCATACACATTTTCAAGAGGCAGTCAGATGGTCTGATATTCTCATCTCTTTAAGAATTTTCCACAGTTTGTTGTGGTCCACAGGCAAAGGCTTTGTATAATCAGTAAAGCAGAAGTAGATGTTTTTCTAGAACTGTCTTGCTCTTTTGATGCTCCAACAGATGTTGGCAATTTGATCTCTGGTTCCTCTGCCTTTTCTAATCCAGCTTGAACATCTGGAAGTTCATGATTCACATACTGTTAAAGCCTGGTTTTGAGAATTTTGAGCATTACTTTACTAGTGTGTGAGATGAATGCAATTGTGTGGTAGTTTGAGCATTCTTTGGTATTGCCTTTCTTAGGGACTGGAATGAAAACTGACCTTTTCCAGTCCTATGGCCACTGCTGAGCTTTCCAAATTTGCTGGCATATTGAGTGCAGCACTTTTACAGCATCATCTTTCAGGATTTGAAACAGCTCAACTGGAATTCCATCACCTCCATTAGCTTTGTTCGTAGTGATGCTTCCTAAGGCCCACTTGATTTCACATTCCAGGATGTCTGGCTCTAGGTGTGTGATCACACCATCGTGATTATCTTGGTCATGAAGATTGTTTTGTACAGTTCTTCTGTGTATTCTTGCCCCCCTTTCTTAATATCTTCTGCTTCTGTTAGGTCCATACCATTTCTGTCCTTTATTGAGCCCATCTTTGCATGAAATATTCCCTTAGTATCTCTAATTTTCTTGAAGAGATCTCTAGTCTTTCCCATTCTATTGTGTTCCTCCATTTCTTTGCACTGATCACTGAGGAGGGCTTTCTTATCTCTCCTTGCTATTCTTAGGAACTCTGCATTCAAATGTGTTTAGCTTTCCTTTTCTCCTTTTCCATTTGCTTCTCTTCTATTCACAGCTATTTGTAAGGCTTCCACAGACAATATTTTGCCTTTTTGCATTTTTTTTTTCCTTTGGGATGGTCTTGATCTCTGCCTGCTGTACAATGTCATGAACCTCTGTCCATAGTNTTTGCATGAAATATTCCCTTAGTATCTCTAATTTTCTTGAAGAGATCTCTAGTCTTTCCCATTCTATTGTGTTCCTCCATTTCTTTGCACTGATCACTGAGGAGGGCTTTCTTATCTCTCCTTGCTATTCTTAGGAACTCTGCATTCAAATGTGTTTAGCTTTCCTTTTCTCCTTTTCCATTTGCTTCTCTTCTATTCACAGCTATTTGTAAGGCTTCCACAGACAATATTTTGCCTTTTTGCATTTTTTTTTTCCTTTGGGATGGTCTTGATCTCTGCCTGCTGTACAATGTCATGAACCTCTGTCCATAGTTCTTCAGGCATTCTGTTTATGATATCTAATCCCTTCAATCTATTTGTCATTTCTACTTTATAATCATAAGGATTTGATTTAGGTCATACCTGAATGGTCTAGTGGTTCCTCTACTTTAATTTAAAAAACACCTAACAAGCCAGAAGTCTTTAAAATTGGTAGTATTTTTTATATGTAGAATTCAATAGCTGCAGTTTCTGTTGTTTTTACAAACTGGGTTTCACCTAGCCTATATGGCAACATGAATCAATTAGAAAAAAGATCTCCTTGTCTGGTCAATTGCAACCCTGATGGTACAAGATTGGGTATACAGAAGGAAACTTTGGCAAGAAAAATACCTTCTTTCCTCTGGACAGATGAAGCCTACTCTAGGACTCATGATTTGGTTGTTGAAGAACAGACTGGATTTTAAGCCATACATAATGGCCTGTCTCAGAGGACCTTGTCCCTCTGCCTAACTGTTAAACTATAGTGCCTTTGTTTAGCTCACAAGGAGATAATCTGACCTTGCCCACCTGTGAATGACTACAAAAAAGAAGAGATTAACACGTCCCTTCCAAAGGATGGCCTTTCCTGAAGATGTTTTCCAAGTTTGAAGACCCTTTTTACTTTACTTCCTTGCTGTATCTCCCACTCTATTCTGCCTTTTTCCTTTAGTTCCTCACCACTTCTTTCTCTGGTTCTATAAAAGAACCTAGCATACAGACACTGAGAAGATGGCTAGTTTGAGACATTAATCTGCCATAATTTTAGTGAGCCAGCTTTAGAGTAAAGTCATATTTCTTACCTCAAAACCTTGTCTCTCAGATTCATTAGCCTGTTGTGTGTTGAACAGAGCAAGCTGGACTCAGTAACATTTCTATGAAGTCACTACCTGCCATTCATCAGATTGGTTCAAGTCTTCCATTAAAAAAATAAAAAATAAAAAGGAATATTTATAACCTGCACATTTGTGATACAGAAATAATAATTTAAACTTTCAGATGTGAGACTTCTTACTTCACATTTTGGTTTTGCTGAATTAACTTAAGTAATAATTCTGTTATTTTCACAATAACTAATAAGTATATAACTTACCAAAGTAGAATATATCCATAAGCCCATAGTTCTCTAAAGATTTTTAGCTCACCAGAGTTATTTTAAAACAGATTAAATAAATGTATAACCTTGTAGAAAGCTCTTTTCTATTTTCAAAATGTTTATTATGAGTATTTTATTTAATTATTAAGTAGCCTTACATATAATTAGAATCCTTAAGATTGTTCTTCCCAGTAAAAAAGTAATTATATATATATATATAT